>JADBJO010000691.1:225000-227500 GCA_016801955.1 Conus betulinus | reverse complement strand
GGCAGGGGGGGAGTGGGGTTGGGGGGGGGGGGGGGGGGGGGACTTCTTCAACAGTCGTTAGATAACACACACTCGTGGTGGTCTGCTAGATGGCGGAAGGGGGAATAAACTTTCTCAACAACACCAAGCTGTGAATTGAAGAGTTGTGTGTTCCAAACTTTACATAGTTCGAGTTTTTTTCATTTTGGTCCACTGTGGAAAACTTACCAGTAAGACAGTGAAATCTGTTCTGGAAGAAACCAGTTTCAAAATTTACGGTTGTTCACTTAGTTCCATGTAAAAAAAATAACCAGTACATCAAGAGACTCTTGAACAGGTTCACTTTTGTCTTCAATATCTTTTTGATTGTTTTTCTCAGATCATTCATGGGCCCCATTTTCTTTGTCAAAAATACATATTGGCATAGCCGGTGTTTCTGCTACGTTCATCTACATACTCATCTTCTTTTGATTGTCTTTCTCAGATCATTCATGGCCCCATTTTCTTTGTCAAAAATACACATTTGGCATAGCCAGTGTTTCTGCTACGTTCATCTACATACTCATCTTCTTTATCTCTAATAGGTCCTCTCTGCAGTTTCCTTCTAGCCTTCCATGTGTCGGTGCAGTGTCCATCCTACTTAATCAGCACTGACTGACAGCTTGGCAGGGCACAACACGTGTGCTACGTCTGACGTGTCTGGACTTCAACCTGATGCCCTTCATCTGTTGGCCACTGGCTCCTGTACAATTATTTGCATATTTCACCATTAGCCACCACGTCCATCAAGAGCTATTGGAAAGAGAGAAAAAGGACTAAAATCTCTACAAGGGTGGCAGGGTTTTTTTTATTCGCTTACTAGGCACTGTTTTCATTGCCTTTAAAACGCAGCCACTTTTTGTCTTAAAATGTATTTTGCCTATATAGGGGGACAAATCTAGGGAAACAACCGACAAAGATGTAGATATTTTCTTTTTAATGAAATGCCAGTTTAATAAGTGGATAAGTAATGAACTTATAAATGTGTGACGGTATAAATATACAAATGACCACTCATAAATGAGTGACTATATCGACAAACTAATGATATATCAGTTGATCAGTACCCAAACCAGCTAAATTTGTTCCAGAAGAAACCCTTTTCAAACTGAACACAATACGGTTGTTTAGTTTGTTCCATTGTTGAAAACTCACCAGTACATCAAAGAATCCTCAAACATGTTCACCATTTTAAAACGTCATTTTTGCATGTCACACACAGACCGTTTGTGGGCCCCTATTTTCTTTGTCAAAAATAGAGTTTTTGCACAGTTGATGTCCCTGCCACATTGATCTTTATGTCTTCTCTCTCCGCCCACTGGATTTACTCTACAATTTCCTTCTGGCATTCTACATGTCAGTGCATTGTTCACCCCCATTAGTCAGTGCTGAGTGACAGCTTGACAGGGCCAGGCACAAGTGTGGACTTCAACCTGATGTCCTTCATCTGATGGCCACTGGCTCCAGTAAAATTTTTTGCTTTTTTTCCACCATTAGTCACCACGTCTGTCACGAGCCATGAGGGAAAAAGGCAGAGCCAAAATCCCCACTAGTATGCCAGCTTTTGGCTTACTTAACACTTTGTTTTCATTTTCCTTAAAACCCATCTACTTTTTGTCTTCAAAATATGTTTCATTGAATATGAAAAAAAGTTTTTGAAAGAACTTACAAATATACAGAGATTTTTTTTTGCAGTGAAAGTTCAATAACATAGGTAGATGAATGATAAATCAATAAATGTGTGACTGTGTAAGTAAAACAAATGATCTTTCATAAATGAGTGGCTATACAAATAAACAACTGATATATTGGCAGGTCAGTATCAAAAGCCAGTTAACTTTGTTCCAGAAGGAATCCTTGTCAACTTTAATTAATATGGTTGCTCAGTTTGTTCCAACCGTGGAAAACTTACCAGTACAGCAAGGAATGCTAGAACATGCTAACCATCTGTAAAAAAAAAAATCATTTTTGCTTGTCACCTACAGACCATTTGTGGACCCCTATTTTCTTTGTCAAAAATAGAGTATTTGGCACTGCTACATCGTTCTTCATGTCTTCTTTCTCCCCCTAATGGATTTTCTCTACAGTTTCCCTCTAACCCTCCCTATGTCAGTGCAGTGTCCACTCTACTTAATCAGCGCTGACTGACAGCTTGACAGGGCACAACACGTGTGCTACATCTGACGTGTCTGGACTTCAACCTGATGCCCTTCATCTGTTGGCCACTGGCTCCTGTACAATTATTTGCTTTTTTTCCGCCATTAGCCACCACGTCCATCAAGTTGAGTGATCGATGCTTTGACCCTGGGGGAAAAAAAAAATACACCACTAAAAACCTCAACTAGGGTGGCAGCCTCAACTTGGGCTTGATAATCACTTTTCTAATCCAGCCCTTTTCCGTCTTCGATATCTAATCGATCTATAAATTAAAAAGAAAGAAATGATTGTTACATATAATTTTTAATTTTTGTTTTACTGACTT
>JADBJO010000691.1:202500-215000 GCA_016801955.1 Conus betulinus | reverse complement strand
GTAATATATTTTTGATATTGGACAATCATTTTATTTTTTTTGTAAGACAAGCGACATAAATGATTGTAACATTTTATAAGAGCACTGTTTTGATTGATGTTAGCATTACATTGTTTTGTGCTCTTATGAATTAAGTAAAAATACAGGAGCTGGCTGAACTCAGTTATATTATAAGAAAATTATCAAGTTTCTATGAAAATGTCTGTTCAGCTATTGAATTCTTACTTCTTGCTTTGTTCAAAAACAATTTGTTTGAATCCTAAATATCATTTTGCATTATTGAACTCGAAAAAAAAAAAAACTTGTGCCGATTAACATAAAGGTTTTTTGTAACATGAGAGGAAATCTGCATTATAGTATTAAAGTAAATTTAGAAATGGATCTGAATTCGCTGCACATATAATTGTGTACCTGGAGTAAAGCAAGGTGATGCTTGTAGTTCTGTGTTGTTGTTTCCTTTCCCAATTATTGAACTTGTCAGGGGTGCCACAAATAACAGTCTTCACAGGTCAGTATTCAAGACATACATTGAAATTGTTTTTCATATTATTAGCAGACGATGTTCTTTCAGTATCAGAAACAGTTTGGGGCTTACAGCATCAATTAAATAATCTATGCAGGACTGCACACTCATTGCGACTTAAAGTGAATTTGAATAACATTAATGATGTTGTGTCTAGAAAAGGAGATTATCTAGCTGTTGGATGGGTGTACGATGGCGTTGCTATGCCTGTTCTAAACGTTTATATCTTATTTCCTTATTATTTTTTTCAACACGTGTGAGTTTTACTTTTATGTGCAAAAATCCCTGCAAGTTGAGCGAAGAAGGCGTTGATGATAAAGATTTGTTTCACAACTATTCCAACTGGCTGTATGGTGCTGAAATCGTCGTGGGATTACAGAAACGAACTGCATATTGTAAGACTATTACTTGGTGTATGGAGAAAAAAACTGATGTGTATTCTTTATTCGTTCAGCGGTGAGGTGTATACAATATCGGTTAAAGCCTTTGTATGGAAGATTCTAGACTGTACCGTAAATCATATGATATGTTGCTGGAATTGGATGCAAAAGGGGAAAAAACCAGCTGTCACTTGTGTGTCTACGCTTGAATGAATTCGATTTCGGGGATGTATGGCTGAATCAGTGTATTGGAGTGTGTGTGTGTGTGTGTGTGTGTGTGTGTGTGTGTGTGTGTGTGTGTGTGTGTGTGAATGCATGCACAAATGTCTGCGTGTGTCGACAAGAATCCAGCACTGTCAACTTGTTAAAGCCATGGGCATTTATTTACGTTGGGGACAGTTTAGACTTCAAACCTTCCATCTTTTTAATACTGCTGTGTGATTCTCTTTCTGCTACGCATCGAAATGCAAGGCCCATCGAGTACTTGTAAATTACGACAATGCATTACACACACACACACACACACACACACACACACACACACACACACACACACACACACACACACACACACACACACACACGCACGCACGCACGCACACACACACACACACACACACACACACACACACACACACACACACACACAGGGAGAGAGAGACAGAGACAGAGGGAGAGAGACAGAGAGACAGAGAGAAGAGATGTGTGTGTGTGTGTGTGTGTGTGTGTGTGTGTGTGTGTGTGTGTGTGTGTGTGTGAGTGACACAATATAATTTAATGCCATTCAAATTTGACAGAAAGAAGCTGCCACCATTTTCTGAACGATGGACGTGCTGTTCAATATTCATATCTCTGCATATTCCTGTCCTCGGAATGTTCCTTTCTTTTATATTTCGATGTTGAATGTGTATTGATTTCTGTCCCAGGCTTTCTGCGTCCGAATGAGATGAGTGGCAGCGATAATTGCTATCCCCAGTATTCCACGGCCCAATATATGGAGCTAACTAACACTCAGGTTTCTGATGGGATCCATGCAAATAACGGATGTAGGGACAAAAGCGTACGAAGAAAAGGAGAATATGGGGAGGGAGTGAAGGGTTAGATGGGAAGGGGAGAGGGAGGTCATGCAAAAGAAAAACCTACGCATTATTTGATCAATATTTCGGATATATATTAACCATCATTGTTTCAGTCAAGAAAACACCACAGCCAATCTGTCAGTTTACTAGTATACTGGTACTTTTCAGGAAGCGTATTTTTAACGCATAAATGAGTAACGAACCAAGTAGGATAACCCTTGCTCCCATTATGAAAATAATCACACGATTATATTTGCAACGAATGCTGCTGACGACATCGATTTGCCTAACAGAAATGAAACAGAGCACACAGAAAATCAAGGAGAACCCCCCCCCCTCCCCCCGTCCCCCTCCTATCAATTCCTCCAAAACAAAACGTGTTCCGAGCTGCGCATATACCCTATACCTGACACATCTACTGGACGGATTGTGGACTCAGTTTGTGAGTTTGACACATTTTTCTCTGATTTTTTTTAATCATCTCTAGGAAAAAGAGGACTGTCTTTTTTTCTCGTAGTGCCAGTGTAACATGTTAAAAAAAAACCGCCATACCAAAAACACCATGAAGACAAGCTATTGTAAGAGGAATATTTAGAAAGAGAGAGGGTTAGTTACCGCCAAGGACATAGAAAAACAAAGTACAGGACAAAACACAATGCATTTCGACCTTATGGGTCTTCTTCAGGCAAAAACAAATAACATTTAGGACAGAGAAAACGCACGATCAAAAAATGGCCGTCTAACGGAAACACCAGGAAGGGATCGTGGGCGAGGAATGGTGAGGAGGGGGGGGGGGGGGGGGGGGGGGGAAAAATGGGGTTTGTAGTTTGTTTTTGTACAATGGTATAACATATTAGTGACGGTAGTGATTATGGTGGATTGATAAAAGTGTTTAGTGAGACAAAAAAGAGATAAATAAAAACAATAATATAATAATGATATAAAACAAATAAATATACGACTTTGATGGGTAGTGATTGTGATGATAGTAGTTATATGTGTGGGCATTTGTATTGGGGGTGTGGATAATGCTAGTAATGATTGGAAGGGAATAGAAACGATCAATGAGTGATAAGGTATCATTGTGGGGGAAGGGGGAGGAAGAGTGCCAAGGGGGAGGGAGAGAGAGAGAGAGAGAGGGAGAAGTCATATCTGTCCCACCCACACATACGTGTGTGTTGGGGTAGGGTGGGGGGGGGTGGGACATTCATGCAAATAGTGTTGTTGAAAAAATAATCAAAACTGTGGGATGGTGTTGTTGCAGGTGAAATAATGTGTGTTGGCATTGATATGATCGTGTTGGTGGAGAGAAAACAATTTTGCTAGAAATGATCAATGAGAAACGGGTGTCATGTTTATTTATATATATATATATATATATATATATATATATATATATATATATATATATATATATATATACATACATATATATGTACATAAAGGGGGGATAAAAACATGTAACAGTATGTGGATGAATTGATTATGATCATAATGAGACTAACTGTGGAAAGTGAGATAGTGTTGGTATTAGGATAATAGTATAATAATACTGGTTAGAAAAAAATGGATGGAATGATCAAAGTGTTGACATGCCAATAATAAAAACATCGCACACACGTACACACACACACACGTCCTCACACACACACACACACACACACACACACACACACACACACACACACACACACACACACACACACACACAACCCTGATGGGTGATGATCATTTAGTAACAACAGTGCTACAGGATGGTAATCGTTGTTGTAACTGGAATAATGCAGTGCCATTGGTACGATTATGCCTGTATAAAGGAAATTGTCAGTGACTGAAGGATGATGATCATTGTCATAACTGAGATTAAAGGTTCTAAGGGATTCTGATCATTGTCACAGGTAAAATGATGTGGTGGCATTAGTATGATGATGTCGGTTGATGGAGGGGGGAAAATCTATGATAGTTGATGACCATTTAAGGTCAACAGTACTATAGGATTGTCTTCTTCTTTTTCATTCACTCAGGCAGGAACCCTGGAGGTATTGGCAAAGGCTGCTGTATTGCAAAGGCTCTCCAGTGGTCAATAAGGATTTCCCCTCATTGGTGTGTTGGCAGGCTAGGTTCTGCTCTACGTTTTGCTGGAAATGTTCCGCTGTCATTGGGGCTGTACTGCATGGATGATTTGAAGACTCGCCAGTGCGGAATATTGTGGACATGTGAAGTCTCAGCCTGGAGTGCCCTGTCCTCAGCCTCACAATGTTCACTTGGTCTGGTTGGGCATCTGGTAGTGTGCATCCCTCTTGTTTGAAGTGTGGGTGTTGTTCAAACCATCTCCGTTTTTGTTTCTCCTCGGTAATACTTTTGATTTCTTCAAAGGAGACCTCCTGCTCCAGTTGGGGCTGCTGCCCTCCTTCCTTTGCCAATTGGTCAGCTTCCTCATTGCCATATGTATTGTAGTATGAAGGTGTTCACTGGATGGCAGTATTCCCAGTGACTGATGGATGGTGATCATTTGAAATCAGCAGTACTAAAGGATGATGATCATTGTCACGTAAGTGGAATAATGGAGTGGTATTGGTACAGTAGTGCCAATTGGGGGAATAAAGGAAATGATCAATGGCTGGCGGATGTTGATCATTGTCATGAGTGAGATCAACAGTACTGTAGGATGATGGTCATTTTGATAAGTGAAAAAATGTGATGGCATTAATATAATATTGCCGGTTGAGGAGGACGGGGGAGAAAAAGGGAGGGTTGATGACTGATGGGTGATGATCATTGATCATTTGAGATCAATAGTACTGTAGGATGATGATGTTTGTCATAAAGTGGGATAATGCTGTGGCATTGATGTAATAATGCTCGTTGGTGGAATGAAGGAGGTGATCAATGATTGATGGATTATGATCATTTGTCATGGTATAAGTATGATCCACAGTAGTGTAGGATGATGGTCATTATCAAAAGTGGAATAGTGTATTGGCCTTAGCATGGTAATGCCATATGGGGGAATAAAGGAAATGATCAATGACTGATGGATGATAATCACTGTCATAAGTGAGATCTACAGTACTATAGAAGATGACCATTGTTATAGGTGAAATAATGTGGTGGGGTGTGATAATGCCGGTTGGGGGTGGAAGTAGGAAAATGATTGATGACTGATGGATGATAACCACTGTCATAAGTGGGATAAACAGTGCACAGTGCTATAGGATGTTGATCATTGTCATAAGTGAAATAACATGATAGCACTGGTACAGTAATGCCAGTTGAGGAGAAAATTGGAAATGATCAATGGCTGGTGTATGGTGATCGTTGTCATAGGTGAGATCAAAACATCACACACACACACACACACACACACACACACACACACACACACACACACACACACACACACACACACACACAAATTACAAGAGGGTTTGCAATACAAGGCCCCCGTGTTTAAAAAACCCATTCGATAACTTCCCTTAGCAAACCCGCATTTTAAAAACCAATAAGATAACCTCTCTGTGCAAGACAACTTCTTTCTGTCAAACATTAGGGTCAGAACGTGTACTTGTTTGTTATTAGGCATTACGATAAAACATCAGGGTGTCTTCCAGTTGAGTTTACTTTGATCCTTGAACGAACAAAACGCAACAGACATGAATTTAGTCTAAATTCGAATGAACGTTTTTTTTTCAAATGCATAGAGTTATTCTGGGGTGTCATATTAGCCTCTTAGGAGGCCTCTGATTATTTTTTTGCGGAAGCCGAGTGTAAAAAGCATTTTTTTTCTTTCCTGAAGATATGCCGGGATCAGCACATTGCATACATCAATATTCAGAGTGTCATGAAAAGCGGCATAAATCAGGGAATGCCTTGTTTTCCTTTGAAAGAGAGCTTGACCTTCGCTTGAGTGGAAGTTTTGGCTTTTTTTTTTACACTTTCTTTTTGATTTACGAGACTAATCTTCTGAATCTTCTTTAATGCATTAGTGCTCGTGGTGGTGTTTCAGTATTATGCGCACGCACAACACCTTTTTGTAAAGTATTTTCGTCATTGGTATCTTCAATCTATCTATCTACATAAGTAGGGTGTGTGTGTGTGTGTGTGTGTGTGTGTGTGTGTGTGTGTGTGTGTGTGTGTGTGTGTGTGTGTGTGTGAATTTTTTTTTCTATCTAAGTGTGTGTGTGTGTGTGTGTGTGTGTGTGTGTGTGTGTGTGTGTGTGTGTGTGAGAGAGAGAGAGAGAGAGAGAGAGAGAGAGAGAGAGAGAGAGAGAGAGAGAGAGAGAGAGAGATTTTAAGCTGACTTACGTTCTATTTTGTATGGTCAAACCTTTAAGGAAATTCGAGACACCAAAAAAAAAAATAAATAAATAAATAAATAAAAGAATCCGCTGAAATATCATGCACAGATTTCTGCTTTTAAATCAGGTTTGTCATTGACATCCCAGAATGATAGCAATACGCGTTGTCTGTCTTCTTCTTCTTCTTCTTTCTTTTTACTTATACATAGCATTCTGTTACACAGAAACTGTAACATCATAGTGTTGTAACTTTTCCAGTTCGCATACTTTATCTAGTGTTTAGCATCCGATAGCTTCGTGTTACTCAATGTCAGAAAAGTAATATTTAATCGTGATGTTTCTGTATGATCTGATCATTGATATAATCCAAACTGATGTAGGTCTCTGTAATGTTTGTATTGATTATATCGTTCCATTGGGCCTTTCAGGAAGGGCCAAAGCCTAAAGATGGAATCATGGTATTCTTTCCAGTGGTGGTAGAATAGTTTACGGTAACTTTTAAGTATATTCTGGACACTGACAAAACCAAAATCACACAAACCTGTAGTATTGATCTAAAATAAAGAGAGAATGAAAAAAGAAAAGAAAGAAAAACAAGCAACGAAAACTGAACAACCGAAAAAAAACAAACAAACTAACAAACCGCAAAGACAATAATCAATGAAATGAAAAGAATCTTGTAGTTGCGATGAACAATGATGGAATTACAGTATTTCATGGAAAGAAAAGCAGTGTAGACGCTTTTTCTTTCTTTCTCTTTAGCAACCCCGCTTCTTCCACATCCTCTGTCTAGAACGTGTGACTGTGTCTTTCTCCCAGGGAATCTGACGACGTGGCGGAACTCGATTTATGAAAAGCTTGTCGGACAGAACGCTCAATCCGATTCGTGTGAAGAATAGATGAGAAGCCGGAGATATAAAAAGCAGTCGGCCGAAGGAGGGCAAATCAGGCGAGCAAAGGCTAATGGCTCGCCTCCTAGAGCATCTGACTGTGTGAGGTTGAGTGATGTTTCGGGCATCCCTATAGGAGACCGCTTTCTTTTTTTTTTTTTTTATCTGTCAGTCTGTCAGCCTGTCTGTCAGTCTGTCTGTCTGTCTGTCTGTCCCCCCCCCCCCCCCCTCTCTCTCTCTCTCTCTTCCTTATGTCTTTCTTTTTTTTTTCTCTAATTCCCTATCTCGATTATTACATTTTCCCGTTCTCACCATTCCCGCCCCCCCCCCCCCCCCTCTCTCTCTCTCTCTCTCTCCTCTCTCTCTCTCACTCTCTCCCCCTCTCCGTCTCTGGCTCTGTCTTTCTCTCTCTCTCTGTCTGTCTCTCTCTGTGTCTCTCTGTCTCTCTCTGTCTTTCTGTCTCTGTCTCTGCCTGTCTGTCTGTCTGTCTGTCTGTCTGTCTGTCTGTCTGTCTGTCTGTCTCTCTCTCTGTCTCTCTGTCTGTCTGTCTCTCTCTCTCTCTCTCTCTCTCTCTCTCTCTCTCTCTCTCTCTCTCTCTTTCTGCATCTTAGAGTAGATATACAATTCGTCTTCTTAAATATTCACAACACGGTGTTGTTGTCTTTTGTTTTTATTTGTGGGCTCTATAAAGCACAGTGATATATGTGAGCAATAATAAAGTGTTCATAAACGTGTATGATACATTGTCAAATTGTACTTATATCGAGTGGCACGTCTGAAGATCCGAAAAGTTTTGAGTTATAAATCTGTAATATATATATATATATATTGACTCACCACCACTGAGGAAGGCAGTAAAGCCGAAAATTTTTGGAAATCTTTTTATCTTGTCTGTTGTGGTTTTTAAACTCTCTGTTTTATATATATATATATATATATATGCAAGAGGCTACTTTGTTGGTTCGCCTGCAATAATGACAAATTCTCTCTTGAATCAATACCTGAAGAAGAAAAAAGACTGAGTCGCACACATGTTTTTAAACACCGGAAAACCGCATGCATTTTTTCTAACAATCATTTTCTTCCATGTTGTGCTCAGAAAGGCATTAAAATGAAAGCTCTTGAAACTGATTGTTTGTCACGAAAAACAACCGTTCATTTTGACTTCATGTCGTTTTACGTAGACTTGCATAGTAACTCAAAAAGTAAAAAAAAAAAAATCATTCCATCAATATTTCGTTCCACTCCCTGACTTTACTGTAGATATGCATATGTAAAGAAAATGGAGCAGAAACCAGTGAGTTTACCACACACACATCTAACACCTCGAGAGTAACAAAGTAGCCATGAGTGACACCAAGCGGCAGGAATGGCAGCGATGCATCCTGCCTATTGCTGAGATTTATGTCAAGCTCCGTTTTGAACATGATAGCCTGAAATTGTTAGCGCCTTAATCCAGAAAATTCCAGAACGGCTTAAGATCAAAGCATTCAAAGTGGTTTCGTTTTTTTTTTTTTTTTTTTTCGAAAAAACGCATAATTTCGTCTCAGCTGAGGCATTCTTCGCATTTGGAATGACACGAACCTCTCCACACTTAAGAGCGGATAGACGGCCTGTTCAGCCTGGGAGTTCCTATAAATTGATCCTGATTTTGTCATGCGGGACAGCCAGTAGGGAGTTCTCTGCGAACAGATTAGGTTGTTTTTTTTTCCACCTGCGTAGGATTCATTCGTGAATATAGCTAGGAGACCGCTTTCTTTTTTTTTTTTTTTTTATCTGTCAGTCTGTCAGCCTGTCTGTCAGTCTGTTTGTCTGTCTGTCTGCCCCCCCCCCCTCTCTCTCTCTCTCTCTCTCTTCCTTATGTCTTTCTTTTTTTTCTCTAATTCCCTATCTCGAGTATTACATTTTCCTGCTCTCACCATTCCCGCCCCCCCTCTCTCTCTCCTCTCTCTCTCTCTCTCTCTCTCTCTCTCACTCACTCTCTCCCCCCTCTCGTCTCTGGCTCTGTCTTTCTCTCTCTCTCTGTCTGTCTCTCTCTGTGTCTCTCTGTCTCTCTCTGTCTTTCTGTCTCTGTCTCTGCCTGTCTGTCTGTCAGTCTGTCTGTCTGTCTGTCTGTCTGTCTGTCTGTCTGTCTGTCTGTCTGTCTGTCTGTCTGTCTGTCTCTCTCTCTCTCTCTCTCTCTCTCTCTCTCTCTCTCTCTCTCTCTCTCTCTTTCTGCATCTTAGAGTAGATATACAATTCCTCTTCTTAAATATTCACAACACGGTGTTGTTGTCTTTTGTTGAGTGGCACGTCTGAAGATCCGAAAAGTGTTGAGTTATAAATCTGTAATATATAGATATATATATATATATATATATAGGAAGGCATATATAGATATCTATATATATATATGGTATATATATATTTATATATATATATACTATGCAAGAGGCTACTTTGTTGGTTCGCCTGCAATAATGACAAATTCTCTTTGAATCAATACCTGAAGAAGAAAAAAAGACTGAGTCGCACACATGTTTTTAAACACCGGAAAACCGCATGCATTTTTTCTAACAATCATTTTCTTCCATGTTGTGCTCAGAAAGGCATTAAAATGAAAGCTCTTGAAACTGATTGTTGTCACGAAAAACAACCGTTCATTTTGACTTCATGTCGTTTTACGTAGACTTGCATAGTAACTCAAAAAGTAAAAAAAAAAAATCATTCCATCAATATTTCGTTCCACTCCCTGACTTTACAGTAGATATGCATATGTAAAGAAAATGGAGCAGAAACCAGTGAGTTTACCACACACATCCTAACACCTCGAGGTAACAAAGTAGCCATGAGTGACACCAAGCGGCAGGAATGGCAGCGATGCATCCTGCCTATTGCTGAGATTTATGTCAAGCTCCGCTTTTGAACATGATAGCCTGAAATTGTTAGCGCCTTAATCCAGAAAATTCCAGAACGGCTTAAGATCAAAGCATTCAAAGTGGTATCGTTTTTTTTTTTTTTTTCGAAAAAAAACGCATAATTTCGTCTCAGCTGAGGCATTCTTCGCATTTGGAATGACACGAACCTCTCCACACTTAAGAGCGGATAGACGGCCTGTTCAGCCTGGGAGTTCCTATAAATTGATCCTGATTTTGTCATGCGGGACAGCCAGTAGGGAGTTCTCTGCGAACAGATTAGGTTGTTTTTTTTTTTCCACCTGCGTAGGATTCATTCGTGAATATAGCTGCGATCCGGTTCTCATCCACGCTTTCCCAGATGCTCTACCAACATGGCGCAGAGTAATGGCCGAACGAATAGCTCATTGGTCGTTGTCCCCCCCCCCCCCCTCTCTCTCTCTCTCTCTCTCTCTCTCTCTCTCTCTCTTGCTTATCTCATATCCCTGAATAAACAAAATTTGGTTCATTCGTTCGTTCGTTTTCTCTGTCTCTGTCTGTCTGTCTGTCTGCCTGTCTGTCTGTCTGTCTGTCTGTCTGTCTGTCTGTCTCTCTCTCTCTCTCTCTCTCTCTCTCTCTCTCTCTCTCTCTCTCTCTCTCTCTCTCCAGCATCCTAAGGAGAAAAATACGATTAGTTTTTCTTCAAGATCCATGACTGGGTGATTTGTGTTTATTCGCTTGCTCTAGAAATCACAATGAAAAATGTTAAGAGTGATACACAGATTAAAAACTGTGTTCAGTTACATTGCACCCATATAGATCGATATGCTTGAAGATCCAGAAAGTGCTTTTTAAATAAAAAGAACACAAGAAAGCTGGTATAGATTTACCAAATGGGTATCAACGATATTTTCGCAAATGAATCACTTCCTGGTGTTGCATGCAGGGATAACAATTCGGTGAGGAGTCAATTCATCAAGAAAAGAAAAGAAAGAAAGGAAATATAAAATGACGCAGGGAACAGTAAACAATAAACAACAAACAAGTAACGTAAGGCTCGGTAGAACACTTCTTTTTCAATCAAAGAAAAGCGCATGCATTTTTCTTTTCATTTCTTCCGTGTTGTTTCCATGCTGTGGCAGAAAGGCATTAACATGCAGTTTTGAAATAGTTTGTAGTCACGAAAAACAACCGTTTATTTCAACTTCATTTCATTCTACGGAGACTTGTATGGTTACACAAAAGAAACAAAAAAGTGATGTAATCATTCCATCGATATTTGCTTCCGCTCCCTGGATTTACAGTTGATGTACAGGTCAACAAAATGGAGCAGAAACCAACGAGTTTACCGTAGAAATCCCGAAAAAACTTGAGGTAACAAAGTATGCACGAACGACAACAATCTGCTGTTATAGTGTCCATGCTTCCCGCTAATCGCAGAGATTTCTGCCAAGATTCTCTTTGACTAGCAATGAGTTGTCAACGCCTAAATCGATAGTTGGGAACGGCTCATGATCATCAAAGCATCCAAACATCTACACAGGCGTCAAGTATCGAGAATGACACAATGTGCCTAAGATGACGCATTTCTTGCATCTGAAAAAGCCCCACATCCTCCATTCTTATGGGTGCTAGACGACCTGACCTGTTCAGCCTTGAGAGTTCCTTATCCTGATTTTGTCAACAGCCAATCTGGAGTTCCCTACATAGAGATTTTTTCCCCAACCAGATTAAGATTCATTTGCGTATGTAGCAATAATCTAGCCTTCATATATGCTAGTCCATATGCCTGACTAATGTGGCGATATGTGATGGCAGACGAACAACTCATTCTCTCTCTCTCTCTCTCTCTCTCTCTCTCTCTCTCTCTCTCTCTCTCTCTCTCTCTCTCTCTCTCTCTCTCTCTCTCTCTCTCTCTCTTCCCCCGTCTCTTTCTCTGTTTCTTTCTCTTTAATTTCTAAAGCATATGCATTTCATTTTCAGCTCTAAGTGTGCATCTATTTATTGATCTAGGTAAATTAATGTATTCATTTGTTCATTTACTTATTTCATTTATTCATTTATGTATTAAATCAGCTTTTGCCTAATTCAAAAACTGAAATCGTTTGCATCACACAAAAGTACAGATATATGTTACAGATATACAGTTGACGTTCAGCCACTTCATTTACGAAAACGGTCGTCTGTATCTGGAATAAATACGATCTGAAATACACGTTGCGGTAATTTTTATCACACATATGTATTCTTTATTTGCCTACTCCGTTTATTTGTCAATCTTTATTTTTCTGAGGTAGTTAAGTAGACAGCAAACCAATCATAAGATAGGCAAAACGACAAACAGACAGACAGACAACAGGTTGATAGAGAAACAGATAGATAGATAGATGGAGAGACAGATGGGTAGAAAGACAGATAGATAGGTAGACAGACTGACAGACAGGTAGACAGAAATAC
>JADBJO010000691.1:195000-197500 GCA_016801955.1 Conus betulinus | reverse complement strand
ATTGTACGAAGGTAGCAACAGTTAACGTCGTGTGATCCACACATGAAAAGAACATTGCAAACAAGCGCGAAAACGTGGTGCGTTTAAAGGCACACGTGGTGAACTTTGTAAGACATGAAAGTAATGTACAATGAATGATTGACGCATGTAGTGACCATTGTGAAAAAATAGTAGTAAACAAATAGCGCTGTTGACCTCCATACGCAGTTGACAGGGTGAAAACAAACGTGCGAACGAGACATGTAATGAACCTTGTGAAAAGATCATGAAAAGAACTGCTGTCTGAATGAATGAAGCACACAGTGAACATTGTGAAAAAAACGTAGTAAGAATAACTTCAGTTTACACGGCGCACGGTGAACATTGCAGAGAGATGGTTAAAAAAAAAAAAAAAAAACTGCTGACTGATTTAAAAGACATAGTGAACACAGTAAAAAGGGTAGAATAAATAACTGCCGTCCACACAACGTATGGCGAGTATCGTAGAAAAACAGTATCAAGAACTGCTGTCTGGACGACACATGTAGAGAACCATGCAAAAAAGGCAGTCCCTGTATTAACAACACATGCAGTGAATATTGTAAACAGGCAGTGAAAAGAAGCGCAGTCTGAACGATACACGGAATGAATATTGGGGATATTGATGATATTAGACGAAAAACAATCTAACAATGTCATTATTATCTAACTATGCTTAACATAAAAAAAACCCACCCGCATCAAAGCAACTTGGCAATTTTAGATTGGTGAGTGAATGAGTGTGTGTGTATGTGTGTGTGTGTGTGTGTGTGTGTGTGTGTGTGAGAGAGAGAGAGAGAGAGAGAGAGAGAGAGAGAGAGAGAGAGAGAGAAAGCGTATGTATGTATGTATGTATGTACGTATGTATGTGTGCGTGCGTGCGTGCGTGCGTGCGTGCGTGTGTGTGTGTGTGTGTGTGTGTGTGTGTGTGTGTGTGTGTGTGTGTGTGTGTGTTTGCGTTTGTGTATGCTGAATGAGGTGTTTTATGTTGCTTCTGTTATTACTGTTCCGTACATTTGTGCTGATCTTGTGCTATTTCTTACGTTAATGATTTTTTTTTTCAATTCAGATGTGATTCCATTGTTCACAAGATAATAAAATGATATTGTTCATTGATCTAGTTTCTGATGCCCGTAACACAATCTAAACTTAATCATAGAAGGAAAATGAAATAGGAAACTGAAAAAAGGAGAGCGGAATTTTAAAACCGAAGAAAAATGAAGGCGGTGGGGGTGGGGTGAACTGAACTTTAATTCTGACATGAAACTCGAATTAGCACATTGATAATAGATGAAAGAAAAACCGATGACAAGTAAAGTTGAATTTGCTCTCTCTCTCTCTCTCTCTCTCTCTCTCTCTCTCTCTCTCTCTCTCTCTCTCTCTCTCTCTCTCTCTCTCTCTCCGTCTCTCTCTCACACACACACACACACACACACACACACACACACACACACACACACACACACACACACACACACACACACACACACACACACACACACACACACACACACACACACACACACGTACACACGCACGCACGCACGCACGCACGCACGCACGCACACACACACACACACACACACACACACACACACAATCGCCTACACTTACAGACACGTGCAAAAATGCTATTCTATTCAAATTGAAAAAAAAATGAAACTAGTAGGATGTAAATACAGACATAAAGATTTGCTACAAATTCTACACAGAAGACCTTCTGGATGTCGTATATAATGTATCTGCAGATAATTTTCTGTGGTTATAGCAGGATTTGTACTCACTCGGATGATGGCTGCAGCTGGAATAGTACAGAGCACAACTTAACAGTCGGCACACGGTCTGGGAACAGAACAAATTAAATTCAAGCGCCCATCAATATTATCTTGGAAGGCAACCAGTTTAATTTAAAATCATTGGATCGCATGTTCATTCGGGCTAAACATTCTTGTATTTGATACCTGTATGTTATGTGATCGATGCAATCTTTCACCACCTCATTGTTCACCTTCAGTTTGCTATTATACAAATTTTCATTAATGTTATTATCAGGATGTTTGACAACGCTGGGATTGAAAAAAAAAAAAAAAAAGCAATTAGGCTTTGGCTGCTGCTATTGACTACTGCAAACTGAACTTTAACCCTGTGTTCAGTGTCTTCTTTCTTGTTTTAACCCCTATGTCTTCTCTGGTGTATGGCTTTGGCTTGGGTTCTTATCTTCTCAATGTGTCATACCTACCTTGCTTCCTTCCTTTCCTTCTTCGTCCTATGCTAAAAAAAAAGCCTCATGAATTGACGGGGACCTAACCTACCGCACGGCCTCTTAGTTTAGAGATCTTGTCTAAGAGAACTAACTTCATGTTGCTATTTTCCCTACGCTTTCTTCACTGAAAGTATGAGAAGAAAATTGTCCTTGCCATGTTCAGAACGGTAGTGAATATCTGTGAATCGCTAGAAATATAAAATAAAACGTTTTTGATTG
>JADBJO010000691.1:145000-170000 GCA_016801955.1 Conus betulinus | reverse complement strand
TGTAAATTGCTCGTACTCCAGTTGGTATTATGTCACGTTCAGAGTTTTTAGGAATAGAATTCATTCACTCAATATATGCTTGTGTTTTTTTAGATCGCCAGCTAAAGGTTTTTCGTTCCGACTTGATTTGTCTGTTGTTGTTTATATCTTTGTTTTTCCATCAGCGTTTATATTTTTAAATTCATATTATTTCTCTGTTGTCTCTCTATGCACCTGTACTTCTGTCTCTGTGTGCCATTGTCTCTGTGGGTCTATCTGCTTCTGTCTTTCTGTCTGTCTCGCGATCTCTCTTCTCTCTCTCTCTCTCTCTCTCTCTCTCTCTCTTCTCTCTTTCCTTTCCTTTTGTATTCAAGGTAACAAGTGGGCAGGGGGCAGGGGAAAACTGAATACGTTGTGGTGTGTGTGTGTGTGTGTGTGTGTGTGTTGTGAAGAGGAGAGAGAGAGAGAGAGAGAGAGAGAGAGAGAGAGAGGAGAGAGTTTCTGTATTCGTGTTTCTTTGAGTTACCCTGCGTGCGTGCGGTGCGTGCATTGCGTGCGTGCGTGCGTGTGTGTTTGCGACGGAGAGCAAAAAGGTGGAGGGAAGCGGCTCGAAGGCAACTGGTTAATGTATTGTAATTGTCAGCTGCTTTTTCCCCTTTATATGAAAGAAAGACACATCAGTCAACTGCAATTACCACGATAATAGAGAACCATTGGAGGAGAAAACAGTGAAGGAAAAAAAAAAGAAAAAGTAAAGGGAGGATACCGTTAGAGGGTAAGAGGAGGAAGAGGGATGGTGTAATGGTGAGGGGGAGAAGAAAACGATGCGAAGGATAGGAAGAAGAAAGCAGAGGAATATGGTGATTACAGATCTGTTGACAAGGAGGATAGAGGAAGAAGAGTGAGAAGAGGAGGGGAAATAGAAAAGAAAATAATGGAGGATGATCCATACCATTCTCATCACAATACACATACGACACATCTCTCACACACACACACACAACACACACAACACACACACACACACACACACGTCTTACACCACACACACACACCCTTTACACACACCCACACACACACACACACACACACACACAACACACACACACACACACACGTTTTACACACACACCACACACACACACACACACACACACACACACACACACACACACACACACACGTTTACACACACACACACACCACACACACACACACACACCACACACACCACACATCAAAACACACGCTTACCACACACACACACACACACACACACACACACACACACACGCTTACACACACACACCACACACACACCACACACACACACACACACACACACACACACACACACCACACACACACACAACACACACACACACACAACATCACGCACGCACGTTCGTCAAACAAACAGACCCCAGACGAAAGCACAGACAGACAGTCAGAGGGAAAGCACAGACCGACAGAAGTAGGGGAAGTAAAGAAAAGACAAGAAAGGACAAGCACAAACAACAGCAGGCTTTCTGTCACATGAAACAGAGGGGCATATGATAGCAAATCGGGGTCGATAGCTTAGGAGATAGGTGTTCTTCTCCTCCAGATACTTGTCTCCTGCAATAAAAAAAATAAGACGCGGTGCGAGGCAACCAGCTGGGCAAAAACCAGAGTTGGGGCAAGGCAAGCAGGGCAACCCGAAGTTTCAGGAACCTATACACCAACTACCCGCGAAAGCACAAGAAGACAAAGAGGATAGAGTGAGCACAAAGGAGATGAGTGCGGTGTTGTCTCGGGGGGGAGAACCGTTGTTTGCCAGAGCCGATCAAAAAGTGTTGTGAGGTCTGAAGGAAAAATCTAGTTTTTTCCTTTCTGTTATAGGGATGTCCTACTTGTCTGTCCTCGTCTGTCTGTCTGTCTGCGTCCTGTCTCCTCTGTCTCTCTTAGTCTCGTCTCTGTCTCTCTCTCTCCTCTGTCTCTCTCTCTCTCTCTCAGGCTCTTGCCTCTACTCTCTCATTATCCTCTTCTTTCCGGATAACTTGGTGCACTGCCTTTACCCGATCCTTCTATAAATGGTGTTTGTGTGTGTGTGGTGTTGTGTGTGGTTTGTGTTTGGGTGTTGTGTGTGTGTGTGTGTGTGTTCCGAATATATTTGCGAGGGATCCGTTATCCCGTCCTGATATGTATTTCTTTTCTTGTATTTTGCCAGCGTTTCACTTCCTTTTATACGCCCACCAAATTATTCTCAAAGAATTTTTTTTTTCTGAATGATTATGCTCAGACGAGAGAAATATGTACTTTACTTCGTTAAGCTGTTAGATAACCCCAAACTTTTTTTTCTAAGGGTGGACCCCCGGCACAAATTTCTATGAATAAAAAACCCCCCAAACCATGCCGACACCCAAGTCCCCCCCCCAAACAACCCAAAAAAAACCCAACACTATTTAAAAAAAAAAAAAACAAAAAAAAAACAATATATAGCGACAAAAAAAAAAAACATAAACCACCACCCCAAAAAAAATATTTATTAGCGCATTTCCTATGACTTCGTGGATTGGCGACGATATTTCATTGTTCCTATGGGGCAACGTAACGGTGTTCTAGATTATTAAGAGATTAATCCTGTGCTTTACATTTGACTGTGCTACGGATATGCTATGATATCGAGCTTGTCCATTTTTTTTTTTAGAACTAGTAACAGAGAGACATAGAGAGAGTAGCGGAGGACCGAGAGAGGAAGCAGATGGACGTGGACTTGGAGAGTAGGAAATCGAGAGGAGAGACGATTCCACTTTTGACACCGTTTTACCAAACACGAAATTAAAAAATCCCGAAACTTATCTACATCCTCTCAGATGTCTTCGCTGAACTGGCGCTTTTTTTCAACACTTAGGTGGACTCCTCAACGGGTAAAAACCAGACCAAGGCTGGATAGGCGAAGATTGGGTACAACGTTAAGGAAAGAATTAAGGTCAGTGGAGATCACCGCAGCTAGCTCAAATGTCGCATCGCTTCTTCTGCTGCTCTTTTATTTTCACGGCATCGAATTTTATCTGGTGGCGTCCTCACTTCCCTCCTGTTCCCTTCCGACTGTCGATCAGAAGACAGAGAAGTTGGCTGGATCAGATCCACTGAGAACAGGTTTCCGCCGTTAAGGTTTCCCTCATGCTTCCAACTATCAAAGTACGACCATTTCAAGGATCATCCTTTACAAGCATTCGTAGAATCACACTGCAGGTTCTTTAGGAGAAATACAAGCCATACGCATGTGCTTGTGTGATATGCACATGCTTTACAGTATTTTGAGACTTTTTTTTTTTTTTTTTTTTTACACAATTTTTCACTCTCAAGTGAAACGCATGTCCCGTCCTTAACTCACAAATATTGTTTTACGAATACCGGGTAGGTTTCCCATCAAGGTAATTTAATTCAAGTGTTTCTTAACGCCAGATTAAGCATCTTCCAGAACTTGGTATGCTGTGCAGGGACCCATTTCAAAAGAAAAGGACACCCACTGTAATACAGCGATCTAAAAGATCTTGACTACTCTCCAGTCAATTCTGAACATTTAGTAGTTTGCGAGAAAAGCTGTGGCTCATGCCATTGTTGGCGTTTCTGTTTTGTTTTTTGTTTTTTGTTTTTTTTTTTTTTTGTTTTGTTTTGTTTGTTTCTTTCTCTTTTTTTTTCAAAAAGCATTCCTCTCAATCTGTGTATGTCAGGAAGTGAAGAATGTGTTGACTCATTTCATTTCAAGCTGGTAGTATTACACCCAATACCGAAGTTAAAACAAGGTTATTGACGCCACCCATCACTTCAATCCAAGAGAGAACGAAAATTTTTAGAATTTGATCTTTCAACACGAAAAGCAGACAAAAGTGATGTTGATAAATTTTGCAAACACCTGAAACTCAGGGGTATACTCATCAAGCAGTCACGAGCCAAACCAACAATGAATACTGATTGCGTCTAGAAATTCCTTTCCCTGTAGTGAAACAGTTAAAAGAATGAAATTCCAAGCCAATCATGACAAAAGTATTCATTCACCATGCACACATGCTGACAAGACACAAATAAGGAAACTTCAACGTAGGAGCAAGTGTTACAGATTATTATTCCCTGTTCGCTTTTCCAACATTTCCGTTCAATATTCTGTCGTTCCATTCTACGTCCATGACAGTTCTTTGAACGAAAGGGTCCATAATCAAAGCCAGACGCAGTCATCAATCAGTCGCAATAAACAGCAGCTTTCTCCGTGATGGTTCCTCGACACTGAACTAAAACAGAGACCACAGTTAGTGACCTACTGGATGACGTGCAGGCCCGATCCTGGTATGCACCAACATGCACCCAAATCTGATCCTGGGAACACAAGATACCAATCCATCCTGTTCTTCAGGATCTTCACGTTCACTGCAAAAGTACCATCCAAGCACACTCACAACACAGTACTTGGAAGCATGTCATCGCTAACATGCAGCTCCTCTAAAACGAGTAAAGAATTGGTATTTAGTCTGGTCATCTACATACTTGGAGTAATAGATACAGGGAGGAATAGAGAGAGTTCACAATCTATTTGTACCTGGTTGGTTTCCAGGGGAAAAAAAATAAAGTAGAATGTTTTAATTCCTCCGTAGGTAGCCTAATAGAAAAAAGTTAGTAACTGACAAAAACAAAACTGACGCAACACACAAAATGGCGCTTAAAAATACAGTGAGTGATCTGTCTTGCAAGAACGCTGTTCAAGAAGCAGTTTTATTTTTCCTCAGAAGAGATTGAGTTTAGGGAAAGGACGGGAAGAGGGGGAGAAGGTGGAGCGGGTGGAGCGAAGGGGGAAATGAAAAGTGATTATACGCATCCATTGTTTTTATCAGTTCTTAATGTTTTATTATCAGTCGAATTCTTCAACGACATGGGATGGTCACACACAAACACACACACACACTACACACACACACACACGCGCGCGCGCGTGCGCGCGCGCGCGCGCGCGCGCGCGCGCGCGCGCACACACACACACACACACACACACACACACACACACACACACACACACACACACACACACACACACGTGCGCGCACATGCTTCCCGGCTGTTGCCGCTGCAGGATTTATCTGTCTCGAACGTTTCACAGAGTTTTTCCCCGAGCATCGTTCAACATCAGTAATCACGTTTGCTGACAGACGAAGTTTGCCTTTGGTCGCCTGCATCCTAATTGATTGCATTTCGCTGAACTCTACGCTCGCATGCTACCGGTGGATGTTGATTTGAGAGCTGAAGAGAGGCGATGAGTGTGGGGTCTCCCCCTACCACCCTCTTCCCCGCTCCTCCACCCTTTCCCTAATGTAATCTGATTATCAGAATTTTAAAGAAGTGGTATTGACATTTGTGTTGGATGGAGAGGATTGTCCCTAAGGAAGAAACAAAAACCTTTTAAAATTGATTTTTATTGATATAAATCGATAGACACTCTCTGTCTGTCTGTCTCTGTCTCTGTTTCTCTCCCCTCTCTCACTCTCTCTGATAGTCAGTCTGTAAACTGGAGTTGTCAACTAAGAATGAGCTGTTTGATCACATGAATTGACGCTGATATCTGCTCAAAAGACGAACAAAGTCCAAGTATGCACAGGCAATATATGTTTAACCCCGTTATGAAATGTATTTGCCAACAATTATCGCTAGATAACAGTCTAGTAAACTGACATCTTCTTGCAGTTTCGACTTTCTTTATTTTGTGTGATCAGCATGCCAAAACAAACACAATTAAATTCGTAGTTCTGTGAAAACCACACCCACCATTTTGCCCAAACTTCATCTGAGATATAGTGAAAACTGGACAGCTCCAGCGAGTAAACCTTGGGGTACACCACACAATTAAGTGATTTTGGAAATAGTCTTCTTCATCAACTTTGATTGTTTGACACAAATCACATCTTAGTATTCATTTAAGGATTGTGCTCTAAAGACAATGTAAAAGTGGCCTTTCATCTATTACAGTATATAGAATAATAAGTGTGTGAATGCTGCACAGAACTCATGTGGGGAGAAAACAGGAAAAGCTTTTGGCCTTCATTACTGAAAAGATTACCAACCACAGTCACCACATTAGTAATGTCTCTGCTACATGCGTCACTGTAAAAGCTGAATTATGTGTTGCGAGCGCGCGTGCACACACACACACACACACACCACACACACACACACACACACACACACACACACACACACACACACACACACACACACACACACACAACTCATTTGAACAAAATACGTCGTTTACATAAAAGAGCAATAGAGAGAATAGAGCTGAAATTAAGTGCTTTGACTGGCAAAGATTCTAAAAAAAAAAAATCAACATATCACATCCTAATTATCAACTCTCCTTCTACAGATGTTTTTGTAGTAAAACAAATATAACTCCAAAGGAAATTATCCAAAACTTTTATTTAAAAAGTTTGTAAACATGCTGTATTTTTTAACGAACGTCGCGCAATAATCCATAAAAATCAATCCAAACAACTTCTGAAGGAACAATATAGAGCAATTGACCGTTTTCTTTAAAACCTTTTCTTTCTAAATGAATTTTTTTAGAAGCAATTAATTGAAATTTAATAGAAAAAATGTTTCTTTTTCTGCTTAAGCAGCTGTCCTCCATCTGTCTGTCTGTCTGTCTGTCTGTCTGTCTGTCTGTCTGTCTGTCTGTCTCTCTCTCTCTCTCTCTCTCTCTCTCTCTCTCTCATACACACTCACCCCTGTGTCTTTCTGTCTGTCTGTCTGTCTGTCTGCCTGTCTGTATCTCTATCCCTCTATCTCACACACACCACACACACACACACACACACACACACACACACACACCACACACACACACACACACACACACACACACACACACACACACACACACACACAACACACACACTAACACACACACACACTAACACACACACCACACACACACACACACACACACACACACACACACACACACACACACACACCACACACACACACAATACAACACAACCAACACACACACACACACACACACACACACACACACACACACACACACACACACACACCACTAACACACACCACACACAGATACACACACACACACACACACACACACACACACACACACACACACCACACACACACAACCACAACACAACACAACACAACACACACACACACACACACACACACACACACACACCACACACACACACACACGTGTTGAAACTCGAACCTATACAAACATTTCATCACCTCACCAGCCGGGCAGGTTCAAAGAGATACCCTACCCAGTGAGTGAGGAATGATTCCTATAGCATGTTATACTCCCCACTTTTTGTAATTACATCCCGCCCTACCGTCACACTAACCAGCCTTCTCCCGCCTAACTTTCTCCTCATCATCAAACTGTCAGAGACTCCGCCGCCCTTCCCTCCTGCATCCTCCCGACGCCTCCGTGCCATCATGTCTCCACTTTTTGCATCCACCTCACACTATTCTTCTCGCTGGGTCTTTCATTTCTCTCTTTCGTGTCATTGGATGCTGTGGCAATCTTCACAAATTCCTGCCTTTTCTGACATTTCGGTTGAAAGCCTAAGAACTTTTCGTGAAGCCTTGATTTGAAACCGAATTCAGGCTTGAGATCGACACAATCTAAGATGGTCATTTTTCTCTTCTATCTCTGTCTGTCTGTGGCTTTGCATCTAACTTTTGTGTCTCCACCCCACCTTTACCTTCTCTTAGTCCATTTCAAGCGTACCGACTCTCCCATCCCCCCCCCCCCCACCCCCCATCTCCTCTCTCTCTCTCTCTCTCTCTTCTAGTCTCTTCTCTCTCCTCTCTCTCTCGTCTCTCTTTCTCCTCTCTCTAATCGTCTCTCCTTTTCTTCTCTAATCCTCTGTGTCTGTGTCTCAGTTCTCTCTCTCTCTCAGTCCTCTCTCTCTCTCTCTCTCCTCTCGCTCTCCCTCTCTCTCTCCTCTCACTCTCTCTCTCTCTCTCTCTCTCGTCTCTCTCTCTCTCGATGTTTCTTTGGAATGAAGATGATGATGATGATACAATGATCATTGTCAAGACCAGCAGTGCGCCAGCATCATAATTTTTTTTAAATCTTTTTTTTTTCTTTTTCTTCTTCTCTTTCCGTCTATTCTTCGCTTTTCTGGTTTTTCCGCCTCGTCTTCCCCTTTCAATCTGCTCCTTCTTCGCTTCTATTGTGTTGTGTTGTTGTTGTTGGTTGTTGTTCTTCTTCTTCTTCTTCTTCTTCTTTCTTCTTCTTCTCTCTTCGCTTCTTCTTCTCCTCTCCTCCTCCGCCTCCTCCTCCTCCTCCTCCTCCCTCTTCCTCCTCCTCCTTCTTCTTCTTCTTCTTCGTCTCCTTCATCTCCTCCTCCTCCTGCTCCTCCTCCCCCTCCTCCCCTCCTTCTCCTCCTCTCCCTTCTTCTTCTCCTCCTCCCTCTCCTCCTCATCTTCCTCCTCCTTCTCCTCTCCCCTCCTCTTCCAGCATCTTGATAATAATCAATTTTTTAAGGGGATGGGGGGTGGGGGGGGAGTGGAAGAAAGAAACAGGAAACGAAAATGCAAAGGCCAAAGAACACCCGGCTTTCATCACAACACAATGTGTTCTTTCAGTGACACTGCCGTGGCAACAAGATCCTACAACTCCGTTGCTGTCTTCTAAAGACTTTCGACCCTAGCCTCACCCCCTTACATGAAGCAGTCAACCACTCACTTTCCCATCTTGCCCACCTCGACCTCTCTCACCAACAGCACCCACGCTCAGGCCTCGCCAGATCCGAGGTGGAGACAAGGGAGTGGGTGGATAGGGAGAGGAGGTGAGTGTACTTCAAACTGCTCCTTGGCAGCCAGTTGATTGGATTTGGGGAGGCTTTTTTTCTTCTTGCTGACCAGAGCTTGTTTTGCATTATAGGTCTATTTCTGAGCACGGAGCTGTTTACGTCTGGTCCTCCTCTGAGTCTTCCGATTTGATTCTGTCTGCCACCGACCTTCTCACCTCCTCGTTATTTTTCCATTGTTCAGGGTTTAATTATCTTCTTTCAAATTGCTTCTCTGGAGACGACCGAAGGAAGGGAGCGAAGATGGTTGTGATACCCCTGTTTTCCTACAGCCTTGACTAGATTATCTTGTTCGAATGATGTAAATGTAGAGCACACACAAACACGTACAGACACTCACTCTGTCTCTCTGTCTCTTTGTCTGTCTGTCTGTCTGTCTCTCTCTCTCTCTCTCTCTTCCTTTCTCTCTCTCTCTCTGTCTCTCTGTCTCTCTGTCTCTCGTCTCTCTCTCTCTCTCTCTCTCTCTCTCTTCTCTCTCTCTCTCTCTCTCTCTCTCTCTCTCTCTCTCTCCCATACACACGTATGCACGCATGCACGCGCGCTCAGACACACATTATACACTCACAAACACATAGACATGCACTCACCACACAGGCATACAAGCTAATTCGCACCCATCCCCCCCCCCCCCCCCCCCCCCCCCCCCCCCCCCGTCCTTTTCTGTCTGCATTTTATACGAAGACATTCTCTCTCCCTCTGTCTCTCTCTCTGCCTCTATCTGTCTCTCTGTTTGTCTTTCTGTCCGTCTGTCTGTCTATCTGTCTGTCTGTCTGTCTGTCTGTCTCTCTCTCCGCTCTCTCCTCTCTCTCTCCTCTCTCGTCTCCTCTCTCTCGCCTCTCTCTCTCTCCTCTCTCCTCTCCTCTCTCTCTCTCTCTCTCTTGTTATCGTAATCTGATAGAGCACTCTAACCATAGAAAATTCGTCCGTCATTTCCCAGTATGTGAGCGCACGCGTTCTTGTGAATGTGTCTGACATGGAAAGTGCAGTCTAATGAATCCTCTGCTAGAATGAAGTATGACTCGTTACCGTGCTGCAGGACTCATTTCATCCTCAGATCAGTTGTTGACCTCCTGTCCCAACACGCACCAGACAAAGATGGCATTGTCATCTCTTTTAACAACATTTGTAGAGGCTGGAGATCTCTCTCAAAGATGAATGCCTAAGTGGCACTGATCTACAGAACGTGAGCCCCACGTTCCCTAGTCCTGTCCCACCTTTGACACTCCATGACAGGAAACGTGGCCCTGTACAATGGACCTGAGGGAGAAGCATGTGGATCCTGCAACGTTGCTGGGGCAGACAGCGGACTATTGGTTCGCCCACAACACTGTACTGCCAACATAGCATGGCTGGGAACATTGAAGAATGAGGACATTTTCTGAAATCTTGTGCAATATGATGACCGTACATGTCTACTTCTCTGGCAAAAAAAAAGAAAACACACAACACCCGGCCAAACACACAACCGCACACCCTCACACACACACACACACACACACACACACACACACACACCACACACACACACACCACCACGCACGCACACGCACACAACGCACAAACACGCGCGCGTCGCGCAACGCACACACACACACACACACACACACACACACACACACACACACACACACACACACACACACATACACACACACACGTACGCACACACGCACACTGCACACGCCACACACACACACACACACACACACAACACACACCCACACACACACACACCACACACACAATCAAACAAACAAACACACACACATACACACACACACACACACTCACCACACACACAACACACACACCACACACACGTTTACACACACACCACACACACACACACAACCACACACACACACACACACACACACACACACACACACACAACACACACACACACACACCACACACACACACACACACACACACCACACACCACACACACACGCACACGTGTTGAAAACATGAAGCTTATCCAAAACATTTCATAACTTGACTAGCCAGAGGATTCAAGAGACACACAATAAGGAGGAACGATTCCAAGGTGTAAAAAAATGATCACCCCTAGTTTTGTAATTAGGCTATATCCCCCTACCATTCACCCTTACCAGCCCTCGTCCTGCCTGTCTTCCCCCTCCCATCATCGAAACTGTCAGGGCAATCACCAGCCCGTTCCCTACACTCCTCCTCTCCTGCCTCCGACGAACCCCCCACCCCCCACCACTCACCCTCTCCAATCTTGTTTCCCGATAGTCTCCTTGCCGTATTCTTCTTGTTCGGTCTTTCATTGGTCTCTTTCGTGTCATTAATAATACAGTGGTAATGCAAAAGATACCCCCCTCCCCTTTCCTTAAAAGCCTTTCATTTTTAGAGTCTGTCGTGAGCTTTTGATTTAAATCGAATTCAGAATTCAGATTCAGATTGACACGCTCCGCGATAGTCATCTTCTCTTCATCTGTGTCTGTCTGTGGCTTTTTCATCTATCTATGTGTCTCCATCTCCACCTCCATCCTTCTCATCCCCATCCCCCGCATCTTCACCCTCCCACCTTCGTCTGCCTGCCTGTCTGTCTGTCTCTGTCTCTGTCTCTGTCTCTGTCTCTCTCTCTCTCTCTCTCTACCTCTACCTCACTCTCTCTCTCTCTCTCTCTCTCTCTCTCTCTCTCCTCTCTCTCTCTCTCTCTCTCTCTCTCTCTCCTCTCTCTCTCTCTCTACCACTGCAGCTCTGAAGACATTACGGCTGGGCCTTTAAGCATCTGATCATTTAAGATGTGCAGTGAAAAAATCAGCGCAACATTAAAAACAAACAACAAAAACAACAAACAAACAAAACAAACAAAAACAAAACGTTCTGGCAGCAGAATGACATCTAGGAGTCACGACTTGCATGTGAGCATGTCACTTCGAGGTTTAGTTATGGCCACAATATCTGTGTCAGGGATAGAAAGGGGTCAGGAATGGGAGGAAAGTGTGCGGAGGCAGGGTCTCTTTTTGTCTTCTCCACATCATTCGATATGTCTTTCATTTCTTTTATTTCCTTCTGGATCTGTTCGAAATAAAGGGGGGGGGGGGGGGGGAGGGGAGGAGAGGGATACCCGGCTTTTTAGCCTTTCATTCAAACTGGGATTCTGAATCTGAACCGAATCTCTCTCTCTCTCTCTCTCTCTCTCTCCATCTCTCTCTCTCTCTCTCCCTCTCTCTCTCCTCTCTCTCTCTCTCTCTCGCTCGCTCGCTCGCTCGCTCGCGATCGCTGCCTTTGTCTGCCTCTGTCTCCGTCTTGTGCCCATTCCCCCCCCCCCCCCCCCCCCCCACCCACACACACACACTTGAGAATACATTTATTAAAAAAAAAAAGAATCACCTCTGTATCTCTGTCTCTCTGTCTCTGTCTGTCTGTCTGCCTGTCTGCCTGTCTGTCTGTCTGTCTGTCTGTCTCTCTCTCTCTCTCTCTCTCTCTCTCTCTCTCTCTCTCTCTCTCTCTCTATCTATCTATCTATCTATCTATCTATCTCTCCCCCTCACACAGACACACACACATACACACAAAACACACACACACACACACCACACACACACACACACACACACACACACACACACACACACACACAAATACACACACACCACACACCACACCACACACACACACACACACACACACACACACACACACACACAACACACACACACGCATGCACGCATGCACCCACAACCACACATACAAACACACACGCATACATACACACACACGACTGCAACAACAAGAACAACAACAACAACAAGAACAGCAACAACAGCAACATCTTTGGTGATGAAAATCATCAGAAAGATAGCAAACACCGTCTTCTCTCTCACTCTCTGTGTGTCTCTTTGTGTCTGTCGTTGTCGCTGTCTCTGTCTCTGTCTGTCTGTCTGTCTGTCTCTCTGTCTGTCTCTCTTTCTCTCACTCTCTCTCTCTCTCTCTCACACTCACCACACACACACACACCACACACACACACACACACACACACACACACACACACACACACACACACACACACACACGTACTTGGGAATAAAAATTACAAAGATAGCACATCTTCTTTCTCTGTCTCTGTCTCTGTCTCTGTCTCTCTCTCTCTATCTCGCTCTCTCTCTCTCTCTCTCTCTCTCTCTCTCTGTTGTTCTGTCTCTATCTCTGTCTGTCTCTCGCTGTCTCTGTCTCCCCCTCCTCTCTCTCTCCTCTTTCTTTCTCTCTCTCTCTCTCTCACCCTCCCCCCCCCCCCCCCCCCTCTCTCTTTTCCAGTTGAATAACTTACACAAAGCAGCTTCCGGACGCCAGCTAAGCAGTCAGTACAAAAAAGAGTGACGCTGTTGTTTTCAGACAGGCGGATTCCTTGCCGCCGGAAAGACATTTTGTTTTCAATGGAGAGATAATGGCTGTTGTGAACTGTTATAAAAAAAAAATACTTTTTGGAAAATTCTCCGTCCGTCTCAGTTTTCCAGCTTTTTGTCAGAATATTGCAGGTAAAGCAAGATACGCCCTTTTGTGCCGCCTTAAGAAAATTGTATGTGCTCAATAATAGTTCATCACTGGTTTTCTTCGAGCTCTTTCTTTTTTTTTTCTTTTTTTTCTTTTTTTTCTTTTTTTTGCACTAGATAGCACAGTTGCCTGGTAAGGGGCTGAGTTATGGGATTTGCATTAAACCTCTGTATATACTGGAAACGGTCCTTCGTCTGCTCTGAAGACCCTGTATATACTGGAAACGGTCCTTCGTCTGCTCTGAAGACATTTCTCAGCGTCTTCATGAAAACAGCTCTAATGATCTTGTTTACGGCGAAACACGTCATATCCTGTTTTTTTGTAAACCTGTGTACACAATGCATTAGATACTGACTAAAAGGAAAATCAGCTTATGCCTGAAAACAGATTACCGCTCAAGGTTTATAGATTTCAGTGGATTTGAATATGAGTGAAAAGAAGCCTTGGGTGTCATGCATTCGATATTTTGGTTTCCAAATGAGTTTGGCGCAGTATGGTCGAATCAAGGTGTGGAAACTGCAAATGTGTATATAAAAGAATCACGACAGACACTAGCGAATAGGTGGCGAAATTAGAATGAACATAATATTATTCAGACTAGCGGGTACATTTTCATGTTACAGTACATTTTAGTCGTCTTTGGAGTGTCGAAAGTATCTTTTTTGACATGGATAGGCACAGTCCATGTTGTGTCATAACATTAAGATTCGGAATATATGACATTACATTGGATGTTTACAGACATGCACGTGGGACGGAACGTGTTAAAATGGACTTTCCATAGAAAGAGGGTCAACAGCACATTCATTTTTTCCCTGTCCTGATTTTCTAGGTTTACAACAAGAATATAGACAGCGAAACCTCTATGACAATCCATATCCATTTCTCATTCTTACGTGCTTATGGCGAGTCAAAGCTAGATTACGTTGAAGAACGTTTGCATTTTTTTTTTCCTTTTCATAAGGTATTTTCGTGGCGAACTTTCCTCTCGCTCTCAGTTGGAGACAGACAGACAGATGATGATGTGAATGATAAAAACATATTTATCTATGCATGTTTGTCAGTGTTTTGTTATCTTTTGTGCTTAGTGAATAATAAAAATATGTCTATACACATTTTTCAGTCTTTTGTTGTCTCTTGTACTTGGTTTTCGTATGCTGTTTTTGGAAATGTATATGATTTTTTACGTCCTAAGAAGGGTTATGACCTTATTGAGTAAACTATTCAGTCAGTCAGTCAGTCAGTCAGTCAGTCAAATATTCAGTGTGTGTGTGTGTGTGTGTGTGTGTGTGTGTGTGTGTCTGTCTGTGTGTCTGTGTGTCTGTGTGTCTGTGTCTGTGTCTGTGTGTCTGTGTGTTTTTCCTTAAGACAGAATTATTGTGTGGGCGTTCCTGAACTTGTTTTGACGCTGTTGAATATTAGCTCACATGTCAACAAACTGACCTCAATTTGTCCCTTCAGTTTATGATTAAGTAAGAGTTGAGGATACGTGTGCGTGTGTGTATATGTGTGTGTGTGTGTGTGTGTGTGTGTGTGTGTGTGTGTGTGTGTGTGTGTGTGTGTGTGTGTGCGCGCGCGCGCGCAAGCATGCGTGCATCATGTATAGGTATGTATTCATGTGTGTGTGTGTGTGTGTGTGTGTGTGTGTGTGTGTGTGTGTGTGTGTGTGTGTGTGTGTGTGTGTGTGTGTGTGTGTGTGTGTGTGTGTGTGTGTGTGTGTGTGTTGTGTGTGTGTGTGTGTGTGTGTGTGTGTCCGTGTCCGCACGCGCGTGTGCGTGCGTGCGTGCGTGCCTACATGTTTATGTATGTATTCGTTTGTGATTGTGTGTGTGTGTGTGTGTGTGTGTGTGTGTGTGTGTGTGTGTGTGTGTGTGTGTGTGTGTGTGAACGCGTGCGTGCATGTGTGTGTGTGAGTATGTATGTATGTATTTATGCACACGCGCGTGCGCGTACGTGCGTGCGTGCGTGTATGTGTGTAAATATGTCTGTTTGTCCGTGTTTGTGTGTCTGTGTGCGTTCATGTGTGCGTGCGTATGTACGTGCGTGCGTGTATGCGTGTGTGTGTGTGTGTGTGTGTGTGTGTGTGTGTGTGTGTGTGTGTGTGTGTGTGTGTGTGTGTGTGTGTGTGCGTGCGTGCGCGCACGTTTTTCTTAATTTTTTTTTTTCCATAAGAGAGGATGTTTGCGTTTTTATGTATAAAAACTGTTCAGACGCTGTTGAACATTTGTGTACGTCACCAAACCGACATCATCCATTACCTTCAGTTTACGTTCCCCGGATGATTTTTTTCTTCTTTTGATTGAAAGATGTTGCTCTGCATTTACATTTTCATTCCTATTGTATTTGCACCTGAAATTTATTTTATGAAAACTGTAAACATCAACTGCATTTCATTTTTCTAACAGGAAGACTATCGAATGAAAACACAGAAATTCATGTTGCTTAAGTGCTACTTCACTCTTTCTAAATCTTCTGCCAAAAATTTGTGAACATGTATTATACGGATACTTGTTACCTCTGTCTAAAAAGTTTCCCCTAACAAAAAAACGTTATTTTCGGCCGTTATTGGTTTCCAAAAAGCTTGCATAGGAAGATGAGACAGACCTTTTCCTGCAGTTTTGTTTACAAGTCTTTGGAAGGATTTTTTTTCTTATGTCGGAAAAGTTTGTTTGTTAGAGTAAGAGTTAATTGTACAAACGGTATTATGCAAGGTAATGTTTACATCCTCCTTTTTCCGAATATGAGAAGAGTGGCATTGTGATTTTCTATGATGTTATTTTGGTTTGCGTATCCTTTGACTGTTTATACTTGTGTTTACTTACTTACTATGGTTTTGTAATTAAGCAGCTTTCAGACACAGCGTAATGTGTATTGAGCACATCCAAGAAACAAACAAACTCTTTTCAGCCAGAGACACGTATCACTCCTTTTACATCTACCCACGTCTTACATGGCGACAGAATACGTTCTTACAGTTTGTTAGGGTTTGCGTGACGTAAGACAAGGACGCTTACAGCAGATTGTCAGGAAGTATTCCATCTGGTGTGATTTATGACTTCCTACACGAATTTCAAATGCTTTCAATTTGATCCAAGATTTTGTGGACAACAGATGCGGTCTAAAACCGTCTTTAACATTACTGAATGCACTTTTTTTGGCGCAGGTTACTCATAGGAAATCTGTTTTGACAGACTAACTGCCCTAATTGGATCCTGGGGGTCGACTGGTTGATAACGAGCATGAAAACGATATGAAACTGAATGAAATGAGCAGATCTGATAATGTCTTGTAGCAATGTGGATAGTAGCAGTCTGTTTTTTTTTGTCGAAATGAATATTGAATATATGAATAAAGTGAGTATCGTAAAATATCTGAATTTGGGATCATCACTGCTTCTAACACACATAGTTTAAGAAGTTTATGGCTGTAACACCCTTGTCAAATGGTTCTTTATAATGGCTCTCCCTTTACAAAACAATTGTGTTTAAGGGGGGGTGTTAAAAGGGGGGGGGGGGGGGGGGGGGGGGGGGGGGGGGGGGGGGGGGGGGGGCAAGCATGCGGACATCACATCATTTAATTACGGTAAAGCTGGTAGACTTTTTAATTCAGTACCAAAACACGTGTCATGAAGTTATGGTTAAATATTACATGCATGGGAGAAGACAGACTCCATTAAAAGCACATCGCATACTGTACAAATTACCAAACAGAAACGAAAACACACAGAGCTTATAAAACGCATGTGATCTAGATACATAGATAGGTAGGTAGACAGGTAGGTAGGTAGACAGATAGATAGATAGACAGACAGACAAACCGATAGATAGATATACAGGTCATACAGTTTCTTTACTACGTGAAGAAGTCAGGGAATGGGGGCTGGGCTGTATAGGCTTCTTTCCAAACCAATTTCTATAACAAAGACCGATCGATCGTTAAGGGGTGGAAGGTTCATCCACCTCACGTTGCTCACTGCTGGCTAGTTGCTTGGTTCTTATTGGTGCCCTGATCTGTTTTTATGTTAAATGTTACTTTCCCACGGTGGGTGGAAGATGTGTGTCTGGTCTTTTTTTTATGGAGTCTTCTGCGTCTCTCTTGCCTGTAACTTCCTCTTTTCTTCTGGGAAAGTGGAGAAGTGGAGAATGCAGCGAACCACTCTTGTTTTCAAGCTGTATAACGAGTACCAAGAGAAGGTGGAATGACAGGAGGTCAAGGGGTGGTTGAAAGCGGGTGTTCAATATATACATCCGTCGACATTTTTTTAGTGGAGAAAAAGGATCAAAAGACTATATCCTAGATGTGAAGATCATGATCTTTTTCTGTTTACCCAAACAAATACTATATGAAGGGGAAAAAAAAAAAAAAAAAAAAAAAAAAAAAAAAAAAATTGCATTTGCATGTGTTCGTACTCGGTGAGATAACAGAACCGGCTTGCCTGTCCATCTGTCGGCGTGCACTTTAATAAGATAAACAGTCGTGTCTCGAACAAGTTGACTACAGTTAACAAGGCAACAGGTACATGAATTACCCAAATTACCCTTGACAAAAGCTCAGGTGAAACAGCCCTCTGTAGTAATGACTCTGACAAATCAGATGGGGGAGGGGGGGGGGTGTTGTTAGGGAGGACTAGGAATCTGTATGGAAAAAAAAAGACGAGTGTGGTGAATACTAACCCTGTGTTGCAGACAGCATATTTATGGGAACTGTCGAATCTCTTTTGCAAGTCAAGCCATCTGTCATGGCTGCCTTTGCGTAATCAGCTTTCGACCTCTGTGAAGACTCGTCAACAGACCTCGGCCAGATGTGGTAACGATTATTGTGAGATTTATGTCCTATTAACCAGAAGCTCCTAGGGACAAATCGTTCCCGGACTGCAGTCTGTATGATGATGTCCGGGGACGTACTCGTGGTGGTTCGTCCATAGTATCTACCACAGACATACCTTCCATAGGCCAGTGATGGTTTCGGGCCACCAAGCGCTGACATAAATTACAATGCAACGTCCTCGCAAATCAGCCAGCGTCAGACAATCTTTGAAAACGAAATGAAAAGTGCCATAGAGAAACAAACAGCCACCAAAAGAAAAAAAAAAAATCAATTGGAAAGAAATCTTGTAATCCATGCCAAGAGATTCACACGGATGTGTTTCAAAAGCTGTGTATCTATCTATCTATCTATCTATCTATCTATCTATCTATCTATCTATCTATCTATCTATCTATCTATCTATCTATCTATCTATCTATCTCTCTACTGTCTTTATCTCTCTATCTATCTATCTATCTATCTATCTATCTATCTATCTATCTATCTGTCTATCTATCTATCTATCTATCTATCTCATTTCTTCTGATCTAAGATTTTACAGAAGAAGGAGTTGTTAGCAAAATTTCGGCGTGTTTGTAGACAATCACTTTTCAATAAATTGTGTATGTGTGTAGTTAAATCAGTCTACTTTGAGCGTTGACGTCAACGAGGTGAAAGCCCTGATATGACCCTTCTCGGTGCACGCTGAGCTATAAGTGGCATCATCATTACCATCTCTCTCTCTCCTCTCTCTCTCTCTCTCTCTCTCTCTACTCTTCTCTCTCTCTGTGTGTGAGTTGAGTGTGTGTGTGTGGTGTGTGTGTGTTGTGTGTGTGTGGTGTGTGTGTGTGGGTTGTTGTGTGTGTGTGTGTGTGTGTGTGTGTGGTGTGTGTGTGTGTGTGTGTAAGTGTGTGTGTGTGTGTGTTGTGTGTGTGTGTGTGTGTGTGTGTGTGGTGTTTGAAAAAAAAAGTTTCATCATATACACTTTATTGATCAGAGGCACAGTTTGTTAGTAAAGTCTGTTATAAAACGTTAGTGGTCATTGGGCTTTCTTTCTTGATCTCTTCAAAGAAATCACTAGCAAAAGCAAAGGGAAGACTTAATTGCAAAGTTTTTAAAGTCCTTTTTGCCGCACTCTCAACGTCATTCTATAAAGTGTGATCTTCAAACAAAGAAAGTTTTTCAATTATAAGTTATGCGAAGTTAAAACTACTTGCTAACTTGTATCTGCTGTCAAAGTGTAATCTGAGAACTTCAAAAAGCAGGCCGGCTAAATGCGAGAGTGCAAACGCATGCGCAAAGTACACACACACACACACACACACACACACACACTCACAATCTCTCTCTCTCTCTCTCTCTCTCTCTATCTCTCTCTCTCTCTCTCTCTCTCACGCACGCAAGCAGCCACATATGCACGCACGCACACACGTGGGTACACACACACAAATGTACATTAACAAGACACCACACACCACACACACACACACACACACACACACGCGCGCGCGCGCGCGCGCGCGCGCGCGCGCATTCTCTCTCCTCTCTCTCTCTCTCTCTCACCACACACACCACACACACACACAACACACACACACACACACACAGCACACACCAGCAGCAGAGCAGCAGCAGCAGCAGCAGCAGCAGCACAAGCAAGGTCAGAAGCAATTAAATCACCAGAAGATATTACGTAAAAATATCAATCTTTACGCAACTTCGCAGAGTTTTATTTTCAGGTGGTAAGATAAAGGTAAGGCAAAATGTTGCTTATAGCCCCAGCCGACCCAAAGATTTTCAGGGGTTGTTAAATGGGTGTGAGAATCTTAACAATCTTGTGTGAAAAATCTTCTCAATAATGTGTGATTAATAAACTGATCAATAATGGGTGATGACTTCATCAAAAGAAAGTCTCATAGATTCCCCAAGCACCGGTACCGGTGATTCGGACCCAAAGAAAATGTATTGGGGTACGTCCGTAGCCATTATTCCATTATAGGACACATTTCGGTTGAAGAGGGTTCAGTAGTCTTTCTGTAAACCCTGCGCTCTCTCTCTCTCTCTCTCTCCTCCCCTCTCTCTCTCTCTCTCTCTCTCTCTCTCCTCTCTCTCTCTCCTCTCTCAATCTCTCTCTCACTCACACACACACACACACACACACACACACACACACACACACACAGCATACACGCACGTACGCACGCACGCACGCACGCACGCACGCACGCACGCATAAAACACACCACACACACACACACACACACACACACACACACACACACACACACACATACACACACACACACACACACGCGTGTGCGCGTGCGCGCGCGTGCGCGGATTTGAAAAAATTTCATCAAGGGAGGCAAAATTAAACAAATTGTTCGAGAAATTATCACACATAAAAACATACCGACTCAGAAACTTTTTTTTTTTTCAGGAAACAAAATACACGTATAAATCTCCTCGAAACATGCACACAGCCAAATATATTCTCAAATTAATTTCTAAAAAAGAAAAGAAAAGAAAAAAAAAAAAAGAATTGCCCGCAAAATCAATGATGCCCTGGGAACAATCATTTCAAAACTTAACGTGTTTGTAGAGAAAGTAATGTGAGCTTTACTGAGCCGTAAACAATATGTCCATTACAGCTAGTTACGAACAAAGATGTTCTCCTCTGAGAGTGTAGTTAGGAGAAAAACATGCGAATATCTCGTGGGCTCGATAAACTGGAGGATGCGTGGGCGATTTTAAAGTGAGAAATGAAAGAAGGTAACTATACACACCGGCCTTTCGCCTTTGTTGTCTTGTCAAAGAAAGAGAAACTGGAAAGAAGAAGAACAAAGTTCTAAACTTCTCTTTTTCTGCTGCCCATTACACCTTCATCATTCTCATCTCGCCGCCGCTTCTGCCCCTCCACTGCCTGGTTTTTTTACACAAAAACACATCTCTCTCTTTTCCATCACGCGCGGAGCGAGAATGCACACACACACACACACACACACACACACACACACAACACACACACACGCGCGCGCGCGCGCGCGCGCGCGCGCAGCGCGCGCGCGCCCAGCGTACACGCACCACACGCGCGCGCACACACACACACACACACACACACACACACACACCACACACACACACACACACACGCACGCACGCAACACGTACGCACTCGGGGTGCGGGTATATTTCCTCTTTCTCGTTATCCCTAATCTCTCTCTCTCTCTCTCTCTCTCTCTCTCTCTCACACACACACACACACACACACACACACCACACAACACACACACACACACACACACACACACACACGCACGCACTCACGCACACACGTACGCACTCGTGTGCGGGTATATTTCCTCTTTCTCGTTATCCCTCATCCCTCTCTCTCTCTCTCTCTCTCTCTCTCACACACACCACACACACAACACACAACACACACACACACACACACACCACACACACACATCATCATCATCACTATTGTCATTGGCATCATCATCATCATCTCTCTCTTCTCTTGTTCTGTCTCTCTCTCTCCCTTTCTCTCTCTCTGCTCTCTCTCTCTCTCTCTCTCCTCTCTCTCTCTCTCTCTCTCTCTTTTCACACACAGAGGCGCTCGCGCGCATGCACACACACACAAAACACACACACACACACACACACACACAAACACACACACACACACAGAGAGAAAGAGAGAGAGCGAGGAGAGAGAGAGAGAGAGAGAGAGAGAGAGTGATGAGAGTGAGAGAGAGAGAGAGCGGAGCGGAGAGAGCGAGAGAGAGACAGAGAGAGAGAGAGAGAGAGAGAGATAGGGAAAGTTTCTAGAGTCCCCCCTAAGCCACGGACATTTTGTGTCTCGTCTGCTGACAGAATCACAATCCTGAGCTATAAGCTTACCGATGAATAAGCTTCTCCGTGTCAGTCTTGGACGTTTCAAAAGGCCTCTCCCATGGAGGACATAGTATCACTCTGAAATTATCCATTCTTTGAATGAAGCCCTTTCTTTCAATAACCCGCCTCGATGGCAAGGGCATCTTTGCCGCTCCCTTGGTGTACGATGTCGTGGTCTTTGTCAGGAAAGGCATCCCTGTCAGTTACTAAGACACACTAAACAAGCAAAGCGATAAGACGTAGGTGTTGAACTGAACAATGCACAAAGACATTGCAGCTCAACACTGGTGCCAAACAAGAGGTAGGGCGGCAAGTGAGAGATCTTACTAGTTACCCCCAAAACATCAAGATAGCATGTGAGAATCGAGTCAAGCAACGCTTTGGGTATTTTCTCTATACAGAGAGAGAGAGGAGAGATGGAGAGAGGAGAGAGAGGGAGAGGAGAGAGAGATGAGAGGAGAGAGAGGAGAGAGAGAAGACCAAGACAAATTCTTGATTTCCGATGATAATAGATAAGCACGACGCGCTTTTTTTTACATCCAAGTCCTCGCCCTAGTAGGGACTACAATCATGAAGTGAAATGAAATAATGTAAGAAAACAAACCAGCAAACACAAAGCGGTCATGCAATCATAATGGAACATCAAATTGGAAAATGGAAGAGAAAAGAAAAAAAAAAAGCAAAAATATAATAATAATAATAATAAACAAACAAAAAATAGGAGGAATAAAACTGAGCAAGCAATAACAAAATGAAGGGGTAGGAGAGGGTGGGGTAGGGGGTGAGGGTGGGCAGGGGGAACATATGGAAATGTACTACAACGTACAGAATTAGCATGTATAAAAAACAGACAGTAAAATGCATATTTCAAAGTACGTACAAAGTTTTGAACAAATACATCACATACACGCACGCTCGCACGCACAGAGGAGAAGAGCGAGGAGAGGAGAGAGAGAGGAGAGAATGAGCTGAGAGAGGGGACAGGGAGATGAGAGAGGAGGCGAGAGGAGGGCCGAGAGAGAGAGGAGGTTGAGAGATGAGGGCAGGAGGGAGGATGAGGAGAGAGAAGACAGGGGAGAGGAAGGGAGAGGAGGACCAGAGAGAGGAGGAGGAGAGCGAGTCAGAGAGATCGAGCATAGAGAGGGAGGGATGAAGAGGAGGGGGGCGGGAGGGAGAGGAGAGAATTGTGGAGAGAGAGATGAGGGAGGAAGATGGAGAGAGAGGACGATGAGGAGAGGAGAGGAGCTGATGAGAGAGAGAGGGGGAGGGGAGAGGATAGAGCGGAGGATAGGATAGAGGGGAGAGGAGCGAGAGAGAGGCGAGCGAGCGAAGAGATAGAGAGAGGGAGAGGGAGGGGAGGGGAGTGAAGCGAGAGATGAGAGAGAGGGAGACAGAGCGGAGAGTGAGAGAAGATGGTGAGAGAGGAGAGAGGTAGAGAGAGAGGGATGGGGGTTAGCGGGAGATGAGAGGAGGAGAGAGCGGGAGGAGAGAGCGAGAGAGAGAGGGGAGAGGGGATACAGGGAGGGGGGAGAGGGCGTAGCAAGAAGGGATGCGATGAGCAGGAGGAGGAGGGGAAGACAGAGGGAGCGAGTAGAGTGGATGGCGGAGAGGGTGGAGCGGTAGGGAGAGCGAGAGAGAGAGGAGAGAGTAGGGGATGAGAGGGAGGGTGAGGGGGGGGTGAGAAGGTGGGTGAGGGGAGAGTGATGGGGGGAGACAGGGGTACACGAGACGCGTGATGAGAGGGGGGAGAGCACATGAGAGAGAGGAGGGAGAGAGAGGAGAGGAGAGAGACGGATAGGGAGCGGGAGGGAGCGGGGGACGGGAGAAGGAGAGAGAGAGAGAGGCAAGGGAGGGGAAGAGAAGGGGAGAGGAGGAGAAAGAGAGGAGACAGGGAGAGGATGGGAGGAGAAGAGAGGTGGGAAGATGGCTGGGAGGAGGAGAAGAGGGAGGAGAGGCGTGTAGAGGGATAGATTGAGAGCAAGACGAGAGTGAGAGAGAGAGGATGGGTGACGGGAGGAAGGAGAGAGGTGAGGCGGAGAGAGGAGGAGGAGATGAGGAGAGCAAGACAGAGAGAGAGGAGTGGAGGGGAGAGCAGGATGAGAGGGGAGGTACAGGACAGCGAGAGCGGAGGCGAGGAGAGAAGGTGGAGACGCAAAGGACAGGAGAGGAGAGTGGAGGGGAGGAGAGGAGCAAGGAGGGGAGTTGAGGGGAGAGAGCGAGGGGAGGAAGAGAGAGAGATGAGGGAGGAAGGAGGAGAGAGCAAGGAGGGGGAGGTGAGAGGTGAGGAGACAGCGGGGGGAGAGAGGAGGCGAGTGAGAGGGAGGAGAGTTCAAGGACCACAGGCGGGGAGAGAGAGAGGGAGGAGAGGAGGAGAGAGAGCATGAGGGAGAGCAAGGCACCACAACACCATTGTAATCATTTTTCGTTAAGGCGGTGAAAATACGTAGAATGATTTTTTGACAGAGAGAGAGGAAAGAGTGAGAAGAGAGTGAGAGAGGAGAGATGCGAGAGAGAGGGAGAGAGTTAGAGAGGAGAGGAGCTGAGGAGAGAGAGGAAGAGAGGCGAGAAGATAGCAGAGTCAGGAGACAGGAGAGAGAGAAACAAAATCCAAGTCTTTGCGTTTTCTTACAGCGCCCGAATTCGACACATGCTAAGGCGACTGTTTCACCTACGTCTGCTACTTGTTCTCGTGTTTAGTATACGTTCGGCGAGTGTTTAACTTGCAGGATAATGTTATCCCATGCCGTGTGTGCCGAGGTTTGAACCTGAGGACCAAAACGGCAGGTAACGCCACCCTGCAGATCTAGCACTTAGACCAAAATGGTCAAGGATACCAAATCGGCAGTCTACTGTTAAGGATTTCGAATACCCAAGCACTAGAATGAAAGACGAAGGTTTCGGTACCCAGTGGAATC
>JADBJO010000691.1:137500-140000 GCA_016801955.1 Conus betulinus | reverse complement strand
AACGAAGCATTTTTACGTCAACATCTGGTAAATAACTGCTACAAAATATTGATTTTGCAATCACTAAATGTGTGCAAAACTAAATTACCAAAATTACCCACACTTTTATTATCCCCCAGTGCACAATCGAGTTTTTGACACAAAGGAGAAAGTCAGCACTGCTATATATATATATATCAGAGAAGGCACTGAATACTTAATACGACCATCACCAGCACCGTCTGATCTTGCAAACTTATATTCGTGCGCGGCCACAGTAAAAGTCAATAACAACGTTGTTCTCAACATTGTGTCTGTATATCTGCCTAAAGGTCCAGACGAGAAAAATACTGAATGGTTACATACAATAGACAGCTCTAAGGAAAGATGGTTGATTGCGGAGATTTTAATGCTCACGCTCCATTTTGGGACAAAGTTGTTCATCCATAACAAGCAATCGTTTTTCTTGAAAACGTGGTGGATTCTTCATTGTATTTGCTTAATGATGGGAGTATAACTAGGATTCCTGACATTCCCACCCATAGATCAAGCGCAATAGATCTGACAATGATTCCCCCCCCCCCCCCCCCCCCCCCCCCCCCCCCCCCCCCCCCATGAGCCTTTGATTGCTTGTGGCAAACTTTTGATGACACTCTTGGAAGTGATCATCTGCCCATCATAATGACAATTAATAAAACATACGATATAAAAAATTTGCCTGAAGACAAAATACCTAAATACAATTATAAGTTTGCCAACTGGGATAAGTTCAAGGCTTTTCTTTCCTATAGACACATAGAGACCTTTTGTGAGATGATGAAAATGTAAATGATATGTATTCAAAATTCAGCAAAATGATTCTCTTGGCCGCTGATGATTCAATACCAAAATATCATACTAATACTTCTCAAAAAAACACTTCATACCGGTAATGTGTGGTGGACTAAGGATTGCGAAGAAGCTGTAGCCTTAAAGAAACTGAAATACAAAGAATATATTAAAAACTAAAGTGAAGAAAACCACCTAGAAATGAAAAAAGTTAAGTCACACACTCTAATCGAGTAATTGCAAAAGCAAAGCGGCTTTACTGGACAGCGTTTTGTGCCAAAGAAGTTTCTCATCATAAAGACCTTCAAAAAGTGTGGCAAAAATTTCAACTATGAAAAAAAGGGATAAATCTACCAAGATATCCAGTTAATTTGGATAATAAAAAATTCTCAACCTCATCTGAAAAAGCAGAAGCATTCGCTAACATGTTTTCAAAGACGATGCATCTAGAAAAAGTCTTCCACAAGATTGCATACAACATAGGAAAAGGGAAGAAAAAAACAGAGATGTACGAAGAGCCAGTTTCAAATAATGCCCCTATATAAATATATATATGCGAGTTAAAACGACTCCATCTCCCTGATAGGTAATAAATCATCATCAGTTGGATTGGACGCTGTTTCGAATGAAATGCTGAAACATTTACCAGATAATTATCTTTGTTTTTTATTGAAAATATTCCAACGGTTTTGGAATAATGGTGTTATGCCATCAATTTGGAAACAGTCTGTAATTATCCCCATTGTAAAGCAAGGAAAACCTCCTACAAGTGTTCACAGTTACCGGCCTGTAGCTCTGACCTCTCATGTAGGAAAACTTCTGGAAAGAATTATACTAAATCGGCTTATCTATTTTTGTGATAAAAATGAAATAATACCTATTAATCAAGCAGGCTTCAGAAAAGGAAGATCAACAACTGACCACATTGTAAAATTAACAACACAAATTAAGCATCAATTTGCCAGGCGAAAGAGTATTCTGGCAACATTTTTTTTATGTTAAAAGGCCTTTGATAGTGTGTGGCATGCTAGATTGCTTTATAAACTGAAGAAAATTGGCATATCTGGTAATTTTTATAACTACATTAGAGAATTTTTATCAGAAAGAAGTTTGCAAGTCAGGGTAGGGTAAAACACACATATTCAAATTTTAAATCGTTAGAAATGGGCATTCCCCAAGGTTCCGTAATTGCTCCAATGTTATTTAATATTTTTTTTACATGATCTCCCAAAGCACGTAACTAAAAACGCTACCGTTGCAGTATACTGATGATCTGTGTATGTGGATAAATGCTACTCTAAGAAAAAACACACGCCAAAAGATCAATCAACTATTACAAAAAAATGTATCAGGCAGAGCTAAATAATCTTAGTAAGTATTTGTTTGAAAATGGACTGAAACTTTCCCATGAAAAAACGTATATAGTGTTATTCAAATAATGGTGATGATCCTGTTGATCTGCCGTCTTTTAGACTTGATGGAATAACACTTCAGTATGTACACTCAGTAAAATTCTTAGGCGTTTACTTCACATCTAAATTGACATGGAAAGTTCACATTGATTATCTCTTAAACCAGGCAAGGAAAAGCTTAATTTTTTTGAAAATCTTAAGCAAGCAAAGCTGGTGCCAGGATGTAAAAAACATTGAAACATCTGGCAATATCACACTTCGTTCTTGTTCTAAGCTATCGT
>JADBJO010000691.1:112500-120000 GCA_016801955.1 Conus betulinus | reverse complement strand
GGGATGTCTTTTTTTTTCTGAGTTTGATGTGGTGAGAGTTTATTTCCCGCTCGAGAACAGCGCTGTACGTCTAAAAAGCAGAGGGAGGGAGAGAGAGAGAGGGGGGGGGGGGGGAGAGGAGAGAGAGAGAGAGAGAGAGAGAGAGAGAGAGAGAGAGAGAGAGAGAGAGAGAGGGGGGAAAACATAGAAAGAGAAATAGGGGATCAGTGACAACAAAACAGAAAGATCCAGACAAACAGACAGACAGACAGACAGACAGACAGACAAGGGTATCAAACACACATAGACAGATCAACCCAAAGCACTCATGCTTCCAACCAATCATTACCCTCCTACATCACCCAACTCGGTTCAGTGGACAGTGTCAGTCTCAGTGTACAGATCAAAGGATGAAGGGGAAGTCAGCACAGGAGGATGACGGGGTTGGAGAAAGGAGGAGGAGGAGGCGGAGAACTCAAGAACCAGTGGAGTAGAAGATCAGTGTTAGCTTCAGAGGACACTTTCGTCAGAAATGGAAAAAGCTACATAGTCATCTATGTACAGGACAGGGGCTGGGGGACGAGGGAGATGAGGTCGCACAGGAGGAGAGAGGGGCTTTCAGGGTGTGAGAATGTTTCGTGAAATGAAGGGGTGTTAAGCGCAGCACAGTGAAATGGTCAGTATAATGGGTGTTACAGAAGCAAACTGAGAAGAGGAGTCAGCAGAGAGGGGATGAGAAAGGAGGAGGAGGGTTCAAACTCAACAAGTGGTAGTAGAAGATGGAGTGTTAGCTTCAGAGGACACTTTCGTCAGAAATGGAAAAGCTACATAGTCATCTATGTACAGGACAGGGGCTGGGGGACGAGGGAGATGAGTCGCACAGGAGGAGAGAGGGGCTTTCAGGGTGTGAGAATGTTTCGTGAAAATGAAGGGGTGTTAAGCGCTGTTGCCTGTGGAAATCAGGTCAGTATAATGGGTCTTAAAATGAAGCAAGTGACTGAGTCAGAGAGAGAGAGAGAGAGAGAGAGAGGACAGAGAGGAATAAGGGTGTTTGTATGTGTGTGTGTGTGTGTGTGTGTGTGTGTGTGTGTGTGTGTGTGTGTGTGTGTGTGTGAGACAGATAAAAGGAAACTAAGGAATTAGAGAGAGAGAGGGTGGGGGGATTAAGCCACCAACAGCTCAATATCAACATCGGTCTGTATATCCAGGGATACAGGGGACGACAGAGCAGGAAGGGGTAAAGGAAGGAGTTGGCAGTAACCCAGAGCCAGCAGAGTGGGAGACGGGCTGTTGGTTGTCCAGTCTGCTCACGGTCTGTTATTGAAAATGGGTGGGCATCCTTGCGTTTGCAGGGGGAAGGGAGGGAAAGACGAAAGACAGGAACTGAGAGAGAGGGGAAAAGGGTATATGGGGTGTGGAGAGGAGAAGGGGATGTCTTTTTTTTCTGAGTTTGATGTGGTGAGAGTTTATTTCCCGCTCGAGAACAGCGCTGTACGTCTAAAAAGCAGAGGGAGGGAGAGAGAGAGAGAGAGAGACAGAGAGAGAGAGAGAGAGAGAGAGAGAGAGAGAGAGAGAGAGAGAGAGAGAGAGAGAGAGAGAGAGAGAGAGAGAGAACATGTACAACCCCTGTCCTGTACGAGCTCAGCTAGAAGGACAAACAAATCCTGAACAGTGTGATCAGCAGTCTTCAAACCATGATTCCAGTCCATGTAACCATGCTGTTCCTATGTCATATTCCTCAGTTGTTGCTGGGAACAAAAGTAAGGTAACTGTCGCAAAAAATTATTCTCCCGACTTGGGAAAAGATAAAGTCAAGGCAGAAAACTGCGAAAATAGGCCAGAATTGTCACCCCATCTTAGTACTCCTAAGAAAAAATGTCAGCCAACAGAGTCTCCAAAAGTTCCATCGCCCGGCTGTCCATCTCCTTCTAATTTTGATCTCAATAGTATTGTTGTGTTCATGGAAACCCTTTCAGTTAAATTCATCAGTATTATGAAAAACGTGACGGACCTGCTTACATCTTCTGTTTTGGAATTCAAAAGAATTATTTCAAAGTGTCATGCCAATGTGTTATGAACTTTTACAAAATGAAAGCTCTTTCTTTGTGTTCTTTTGCAAAAATCCGCCTGTTTCTGTTGTTATTATTCTTCCTTCCCTTGTAATGCGGACAACCAGTTCAAAAGACAGCATGGACAGTCCAGTCATAGATCGTCTTAAGTTTTTACAATGGAACTGCAGAAGCAAATGTAACATTGACTACCTTATTCAGTTTTTGGAAGACCATAGTTTTGATGTCCTTGCACTGCAGTCTCTGAATTGTCATAAAAATGATTTACCAAAAACTCCCGGGATACTATTTTCCTCCAGTGACTAATGCAGTGAAAGAAAAAATACTAAAACAAAAAACTGCCATATATGTGTCGTGCAACATTTTGTACCAACCTGTTAAAACACCCTGTAACGCGACTGACAAACGCTTATATTCCTGCTGTATAGCAGTGAATATCAAGGGCCAAAGTTTACAAGTTGTGAACTGTTATTACCCAGATGGTGTGTCCAAGAAGGAAGCCGACTGGTTGTTTGATTTAGATTCAAACAAAGAGTGGATTATTCTGGGTGATTTCAATTCCCATCATCATGCTCTATGGTCCGAAAAACTCTAAAAATATCACAAACAAAACAATAATGAATATCTCGCCAACACTATAGTAAATGCTAATCTAACGATACTGAATGACGGGTCTATCACCAGAATTGCTGATCGTTCTGATCAGAAAAATTCATCAATTGATTTGTCCTTAGTAACTCCGGGTATTTTTCCACTTTGCACGTGGAATGTCATTCAGTCACCACTGGGTAGTGACCATCTTCCTGTGAAGTTCAGATCTTAGTGTGTCAGAGAGAACTGAGCATACCCTCGGACATACAAAATACAACGAAGATAAAGCCAACTGGGACCTTTTTGCCCAGACTCTAATTACTGGTTCTCTTAAGCTCAATTTTAATCATAACATAGAATCAGTAGAAGATCTTGAAAACAATTATGTAGATTTACGAAATCTTATTCTGAGAGCAGCAGCAGATCGTGCCATTCCAAAGATTAAGTTTAAAGACCATCCAAAGAGAGCCTCAAACCCTTGGGTGGAACTCCTCATGTGAGTTGGCCGTAAAAAAATGAAAACAGAGGCATTTCAAAACTGGATGAATAGTCGTCATTCACAGCCACCCCAAGTAGTAAACGAACTCCACTGTAAATACAAAATTGCTAATAACTATAGTAACAGAACAGTAGCTCTTGCAAAAAAAAACAGTATTATGGTAATTTGATCATGACTTGCTCTAAACATCCACATGACGTTTTCTAAATTATGGAAAGAAATTAAAAAAAAATCAAGGGTACATTCATCTCCCCCTCAGCCTGCTCTGCATGTTAATGATAAAATTTATAGAACTAACAAAGAAAAGGCTGAATTATTAGCAGAAACTTTTGCTTCAATGAGTCAGACTGAGTGTTTATCTCAATCTGAACAAATTCGTAGAAAGGAGTTTGAGGATAAATTCCAAAACATTGAGCAGACTAATATAGAAAGTAACACTTTATATATAAACACAAACTTAACAATGCATGAACTCTGTTTCGCACTTAAACGTGTAAAAAACCGGGTAAGATATCCACTGGTTCGGATCCTATTTCCTATAACATGATTAAGCATTTTCCTGAGAGTCTGTTATCAAAGTTGGGAGTTCTTTCAGATTTGCTGGAATACTGGAATGCTCCCTACAGATTGGAAAAAAAAAAAAGCTACTGTCATCCCAATCCTTAAAACAAGGAAAACCTAAAAAAACTCTTCCCTCTAGTTTTCGACCTATTTCTTTAACACCTCACATTGGAAAACTTTTTGAAAGAATCATGAAAAACAGAATAGAACATTTCCCTGAAAAAAATGGAGTCTTGCCTTTATTCCAGGCTGGTTTTAGGAAAGGTAGAGGAGTCACAGACCACACATTGTCCACTTATCCTCAAATGTGAAAAAAAAAAAGCTCTGCCAAGCGTTATTCGACCCTTGCAACGTTCTTTGATGTTCATAGAGCCTACGATTCAGTATGGCATTCTAAATTGTGTTCAAAGCACACATGAAGTAGGAATACGAGGTCGTTTTTTCCAATTTCTAAAAGCTTTCTTATCGGACAGAACTATCCAAGTCAATCTACATGGAGCTTTATCAACTTCTAAGACTATTAACATGGGTGTTCCCCAAGGAAGTGTAATCGCTCCAACACTTTTCTCGCTAATGCTTTATATTATTAAACAGTTAATAAAAAAAGGTGCCACATTAGCTCTATATGCAGATGATATTGCTCTGTGGAGAAATGTAAACTGCAATTTTTCCAAAACAAAAACAAACCAAAAGAAAGAAAATCATTGAACAGTATCAGGAAATAGTTGACAATATTTTTCATTACATGAAATCAAATGGGTTTGGTTTATCTGCTCACAAAACTGTCTTTGTGTTGTCTTTACAAAGAAAAAACAATTGCGTTTGAAGGCAGAGAAGCTATCTCTATAAGGGTTGATAATAATTTGATATACCCAAGCAAACAAGTTAAGTTTCTCGGAGTAATCTTCCACTATAAACTTTTTGGAGTAGTAAACATATAAATTTTCCTTGTAGAAAAGGCTAGGAAAAAAAATTGGTTTATTACGTGTTCTTTCTGCCATACCTCTGATTAACTGGGGATCTAATCTCGTCTATGTGTCGCCTCAGGGTAGTTCGTTCAATTCTGTCATATGGCCAAGAAGTTTTTTTTACAGCTGGAAAGACAGAGATTACACAAGCTTACCAGTATTGACTCGTTAGCCTTTAAAAAATTGCATTAGGACTTCCCCGATGGGCTTCAATTGATTTGACGTACAAGGAGGCTGGTGTGTTACCCTTAAATGAACACAGGCTAAGTTGCGCCTGTAATTTTACAGTGAGGGCTAGAACCATCCCAAATTCAGTAATGACTGAACTGGATGGCAGCACGTATATTTCAAGAGAGATCCGTAACAAATCGGTATACATGTCCCTAGGTGATTATGTTTCCCCATTGTTTCAGAACTGCAACCTGTCTCTTGATGGTATTGCCCAGGTTCCATGTTGTTCATACCCTTCGTGGTTGTCAGAGCAGGCTGAAAAATAATCTACTCTTACGGAGATTTAAATAAAAAAGATAATCTCTGTTACTATCATCCTATGCCAAAGACTTGATAGACAGGAAATACGATTCCCCATCTACACATTTTCACGGATGGTTCTGTTTTAGATTCTTCCGATGTTGGGGCTTCCTTTGTAATACCAGCGCTTAGCATCAGAAAGAAATTCCATATTACGAAAGGATGTTCTATATTTACAGCAGAGAGTATTTGCTATTTTGAAAGCACTAGATTTTATACTTGACATGCCCGTTATACATAGACAAATACTTATACTATCGGACTCAAAATCAGCGCGTTTACGGCTTTACATTGTCAATCAAAATCTAGTCGTTCAGACTTGGTGTGTGAGATCTTATTTCTCATTCATCAGTTAATAACCGGGGTATCGATGTAACTCTGTTATGGGTTCCAGGGCACTCTAGTTTACGTGGCAATGATTTAGCTGACTTTTATGCTAAGGAAGCTGCAAGAAATAAATCTGATGTTTGAATTGTGATATCCTTCTTTTCTTCATCTGAAGCTATCCACATTCTGACAAGTTCAATCTGGAACATAAGACAGATACAATATCTGGAAGATTCAGCTCGGAAGCACAGATGGGATATGACGAAACCAACAAGCAAATGCTGTAATCCTCCAGGGCCAATCCCAAATCGTAACCTTGTACATAGGCTGCGGGTTAATGGTTGGTTAGGTAGGTATTTATTTAAAACCGGCACCTGCTTGTGCATGTGGTCAGACTCTCGATATCCCTCATTTTTTTTTATTTGACTGTACTAGTACAAAAAATCACTTTCAGCCTCTTCATGATAAGATAAGATGAAGTCCTTCAAGCTTCCGTTGACTTTGTCAAGTGTTTTTAATCCCAGTTATGAGAACGGCTGGAGCCTGGCAATGTTTTTGTTTGTTTTTTTTAGAACCATTCGCGAATTTTTGAAACGTTAAAATCTTATTCAAGGCATATTCCATATCAGTATGGTTCGGCGTCTAATTTGCACGTAGTAGAGCAAGGCTTTTCATCCCCCCCCCCCCCCCCCCCCCCCCCCCCTTCCTCCTCTTCTCCCCTTCCCCAATCCATATACACCCATAAGCTGTTCGACTCTTACGAGTAATATGTCAGCCAGTTCCATACTTTAATGACCCTTGACTACCATGTATTGATATACATGTAGTCACACAGAATTGGTGTTTCTGAATTCCGGTATATATGGGCTCTCATATGTGTGTGTGTGTGTGTGTGTGTGTGTGTGTGTGTGTGTGTGTGTGTGTGTGTGTGTGTGTGTGTGTGTGTGTGTGTGTGTGTGTTATGTTAGTGTATGTAGAAATTATCTCCTCTATAGGCTTATTGCTTTGATGTTTGGACAAACGAACGAATGAACGAAGTTTAAATGCTGTTAGGCTGTAAAAGCCCTTTAAGCAAATCGGCGGGATGTACAATAACAAAAAACGCGACTCAATTTCGATTTTATTAACATGGAAACCACAGCAATATCCTGTTTTTTTTCACTTTTACGTGATGAAATCATGAACGAGAAAATGTCACTGGTGTTCACTGTCAGTTCTGTAGACGACGGTCACCCCAGGTAAAACTGGATCAGTCCGTGGACAGCGTGCAGCACATGCTTGGGTCTCTGCATGCTTCGTGTTGCCGATGCGTCTTCCTTTCCAAATGCAGGACAATTTAAGACATTCCTCTTATGACATGTGTCTTTCTTCCTGGTTGTTAAACCAGAAAAAAGCGATCGTCTTCCGAACACGGATCGCAGGAATATTCTTGAAGGTCGTCGTCTGATTCACACAGCAGCACACTTACATCATCCGTTTGATGGAACACATCCTTCCGAAATACTTTTTGTCTATAGCTTGCTCCAAACTTGTGTCGATGTCCGACTGGTGGATTTCTGGGCCCCTGCTGTTGCGCACCGACGGATCGGGGCGCGAGCACCGAAGCGTATCCTGAATGGGCGTGGATGTGTATGTGCGTGCGCGCGTATGTGTGCGTGCATGCGTGTGTTTATGAGAGTGAATGCATGTGTGTACGAGTGCTCGAGTATGAGTGTGTGTGTGTGTGTGTGTGTGTGTGTGTGTGTGTGTGTGTGTGTGTGTGTGTGTGGTGTGTGTGTAAGTCTGTGTGTGAGTGTGCAAGTTTGAGTGTATGTGAGGGTATGAGGTGTGTTCGTATTGAGATGCGTGTATTTGTGTATTTATGTAAGTGCGTACTTTTGTGTGGGTGTGTTAATATGCTTCTTTGCTTGAATGAAAAACGTTGTTTATCATCTTGTACTTTTTAGTAACAGTGTTATTTTCTGTCTACATATCC
>JADBJO010000691.1:105000-107500 GCA_016801955.1 Conus betulinus | reverse complement strand
GGCCTAGGTCCACTACCAGACAGCAGGACAGACTGCTGGTTCTGACGGTGCTGAGACAAAGAACTGCCACTGCAAACAACCTCAGGTAACAACCGCGTGCTGCAGCAAACGTCAACATTTCCGACCAAACTGTTCAGAACTGCTTGAGAGAAGTTAACCTCCGAGCAAGATGGCCAGCTGTTTGACCTGTGCTGACAGCTGCTCACTGTAGGGCGCGACTGACCTGGTGCTGAGCTCATGTGGCCTGGACGAGGCAGCTTTGGGTCCTGGTGATGTTTTCCGATGTGTCGCGTTTTGCTCGGCTCTTCCACGATGGTCGCATACGTGTCTGGAGGTGGACGGGGGGAACGCTACAAGAAGCCAACGTAATCGAACGGGGCCGGTATGGCGGGGGATCTATCATGGTGTGGGGTGGTATAGGAAGGAACTTCAGAACCCCCCTGTATCGAGTTGAAGGCAACCTAACTGGTGTGGGGTACAGGGACAACATTCTTCAGCCTCTGGTCCTGCCTGCCCTGCAAGCCCTGGGCCCTGAAGCCACCCTTCAGGACGACAACGCCCGTCCCCACCGTGCCAGGGTGGTAAACGTCTTCTTGGAGGAGAAGCAGTCAACCGCCTCGACTGGCCAGCGTCCTCGCCCGACCTTAACCTGATCGAGCACACCTGGGACGTCCTAGGCGCCTGCTTCACGAGAACCACCCTCCAGCAGTGAATCTGGGCCAGCTCTTGGACGTCTTGCACCAGGAGTGGAACAACATCCCCCAGCTGACTCTCAGGAGGTTTGTGGATCCTGAGTATTGACATTGACTGTCATTTGATTTGACTGTTCTGATTTCGGAAATGAAGGTGTTCATCAATAAAGCCCATGAAGTTGTTTTTGAGCAGCTGTTATGCGTTTATTTCTGATGTCATTGTGTCGTTCCATGATAAATTTTCAATTAAATGTTTTTGAAGAAGCTATTTTGTTTTTCGATTGAATTGTGTATGAATGTTTTCAACTGGCTCTTAAATTGTTTTGAGCAGTATGTAGAGAGAGTGATCAACCCAATCCATCCATCTTTCCAGCCAGCGATTACCATCCTGTGTCATCCTACACATTTGTGACCGTCTCAGTCTGCATATCCCTGGATGAAGTAGAGGACAGGACAGGACAGGCGGGCGACGGGGTGGAGAAGGGGGAAGGTGCAGACTCAAAACAGCTAGCTAAGTCGAAGATGGAGCTTTAACTTTAGAGGATACTGTTGTCTGTAATGGAAATGGTCCACAGCCTTGTCTGTACAGGGAAGGGAAAAGGGGCGGCTACACAGAGGAGAGAGCGGAGCTTTCAGAGGGCCAGAATCCTTTGTGAAGGTTGCGGTGTTTTAAATTTTATTGTTGGTAGAGACTGAGTCAGTCTAATGGTTCTTCAAACGAGAGGAGGACGGGGAAGAGAGAGAGAGAGAGAGCGAAAGAGAGAGAGACAGACAGACAGATAGCTAGACAGACAGGCAGACAGACAGATAAACAGTGAGATACACACAGATAGAGAGTAAAAAAAAAAGAGAAAAGAACAATATGCATGTGTGTGTGTGTGTGTGTGTGCGTGTGTGTGTGTGTGTGTGTGTGTGTGTGTGTGTGTGTGTGTGTGTGTGTGTGTGTGTGTCATGTGCACATGTGCACATTCCTGTGACCGTGTGTATGTGCGCATGCATGCATGCGTGTGTGTGTGTGTGTGTGTGTGTGTGTGTGTGTGTGTGTGTGTGTGTGTGTGTGTGTGTTTGAGTGTGTGTGTGTGTGTGTGTGTGTGGGGGGGGGGGGGGTGCATGAGTGAAAGAGAGGTATATTTTCCATCAGTTGGAAAAATGAAATACAGAAACGGAGACAATAAACACAGAATCATCCCGACGAACAGACAGACAGACGAAGGTATCACACATACAGAAAGATCAACCCAACCGATCCATTTTTCCAGCCAGCAATTTCCATCCTATATCATCCTACAGATTTCGATAACAGTGACAGTCTCGGTCTATGTATCCATGGATAACGGAGGGTGGGGAGAGAATAGGAGGGGGGTGGGGGGAGGACAGACCAAGTGGAAGATGGGGTGGAGAATGGGGAAGGCGGAAACTCAAAACTAGTAGCATTGGGGGATACTTTGGTCTGTAAAGGAAATAGTGCAAAGCTCTTGTCTGTTCAGAGGCGGAGAGAGGGAGGGGTGCACAGTGGCGAGAGAGGCGTTCAGAGTGCCTCAATCTATTGTGAAGGTTGGTGTGTTTTAAGACTTCATTGCCTGTAAAGACTGAGCCAGTATAACGGTTCTTAAAAACGAGAGAGACAGGGAGAGAGAGAGAGAGAGACGGACAGACAGACAGATAGACAGACGGACGGACAGACGGAAAGACAGACAGATGAGAGACGGACGGACAGACAGACAGACAGACAGAGACACACGCACAACACAGGCAGATACACAGATAGAACAACAGACATGGCACGGGGGGGGTGGTGGAGGGGGGGG
>JADBJO010000691.1:90000-100000 GCA_016801955.1 Conus betulinus | reverse complement strand
AACAGATTGTTCCAAACAAACACACACACATACAAAAATCAACAGATCTGTTTCGAGCCAGCGCTCTCGTCAGGATGGTTTTGGGGCGCCTACTGCCGGTGTTATATGGCCTGATGTCACTGTTTGCACGTGCGGATTGGCTGCACGTATTGTTCGGTTTTTTGGGGTTGTTTACAGTTCAGGGTGCGTTTGCTGACAACGATTTCCATTTGTGCCTGCAGTTGTTTACTATTTCTACTTTAGTATTTAGGGTTGCTAAGTATGGTTTGCATAGTATTAACCATTTTTCTGTTGAACATAGGTTGCATCTTTTTGAAATGTTGTTGTATGGTGATGCCCTTTTTATGATTTTCCAGGATATGTTATAGTTTATTTTTTTGTCTTTAAGTCTCCAATATATTTGCTCAGTTCTGTTTGGTTTTTGTATTTTTCTTTGTTGAATGACTGTTTATGGTTTGCGTATCTGGTTTTGAAGTGATTTTCAGTGATCCCTATGTATGTTTCTTTTTCATTTTCTGATGTCACAGTGGCTTGGTATACAATGTTGTTATAGAGGCATTTGTTGCTTAAGGGACACTGTTCTTTTTTAGCACAATTGCAGGATTTCCTTTCTTCACCCTTCTTGCTGTGTTGCTTTTCATTTTGTTGGATGAATCAATTATATTTTTAAGGTTAGGCATGCATGAATATGATAGTTTGATGGTGTTCTTGTTGAATATTTTGGACAATTTGTGTTCTTTTGGGAAGGATGCTGTCAAAATTTTGAAAAATTCTTTTCCTACGTTTGTTTTACTCGTCCATCATATGGAGGGTTGTACCATGTGATTTTCCTTTTCCTGCTTTTTTTGTTTTTTGTTCATGTTGTTATCTGGGTTGTATTGTAGTTTGTAGCTGTAACCATTTTTTGCAATGCCTCTTGGTATTCTGCTGCTGCATTGTTGAATCGTCTCTGTACAGTCCGACTTGTTTTCCGAGTTGCTTTTGGATGTTGGATAGTATAAACAGTCCGACTAGTTCGCATGTTTCGGCACCGTCATACGATCCCATGGTCACATCAAATGTTGAGTTTTTATTCGTTTTCTTGATCCATGTATCATTTCTGCTGTAGAGTAAAGTTTTCTTGGTGTGTGAAAAATGATTTCCATTTCTGACCCTGTTATGTCTGTGTGTTTATTAGCAAATTTCAGAGCTTTAGTGAGTAGCTCTTCGTCTATGGATGGGGGTAGAAGTCTACTATGTCGAATGTGATGAATACTGTGTTCTTCTGTTTGTTAAGGTTTTTGAACCATTGGATAACTTCATATGTGTTCTTCCAGAGGTTGTATTCAGTGTTTGATTTATGTTTTTTATGGCTTTTTCTAAGATTTTCTTACTTATTTTGCCCAGTTCAGATTAGATGGGTTTATAGTCTACATGTTGGTTGTTGTGGAAATTGGGTTTATGGTCTTTAAGGGTTATGAAGGCTTCTTTTATTGCAGTTGTTTCCACCCTGTCACCTAGATCCATGTGGTGTACGAGTTCGAGTTCTTTTTCTTTTTTTCGGATGTTGTTGTGTATGGTTTTATCAGCTTTTTTTGTAGTTTTTCTGAATGTTTTTATCAAGAAGTTGTGAGTACTCGTTTGGTTCCATTTTGTAGTAATTACTGGTTTTTGTCAGCCTTCACGAATATTTTTTTATCATTTTGTATTTGTTTTATTTCATTTTTTAATGATGTTTGGAAATCGTTGTTTGATTTTTTTAATTCTATGTTGGCTATCATTCTTTTCATTTTATCCTCAAAAGATTTCATTTCATCTATGGCTGGTGGAGATCGCCATGATTTGAAGTCATATGTGTTTTTGTCCTCTTTTTTTTGCATTCGGATTCAGGAAGAAAAAATGCTTTCCATCTCATGTTTCGTACGAATTTTTCAGTTTGTAATCTTTTTAAGTAGAACTGCGGGTTGGAAAATGGTATATTTTTTGTCGATTGTCTAAAATTAATTTCCTCCATTTTGAAATTCACCAGGCCACAGTGCTCAACTTGAGGAGCTATTATTAAAAAATACTGCTAAAACGCCTAATAAAAATCTTAAGGTGCTCAACCCTTGGGGAGCAACATCTGTTAAAAATAGTATGATAAAAGGAAGTTTTAAAAAATCAACAGATCTGTTTCGAGCCAGCGCTCTATCAATTCCTCTGTCATTTAAAACAACGACTAGGGAAACATTTACAGGCGGATGAAAGGCGCAGGGTGGGAGTGTGGAGTGGCTGGGTGTATTGGCTGAAAGGGGAAAGGGGAGCGAAAATGGAAACAAAAAGGAGGGCGTTATCATGTCAATCATTCACTATCAGCATATGGGAACTGTCAACTGTGTTGAAAACGGTATCAGTAGTACCGTCTGTCCGGGTTCACCTTTAGTCTCCTGTGCATATAAAACCGACTTTGAATCGACACAGAAAAATATTTGAAATACATATTGTTTACTGTGCTACGTAGAACATGCTTTGCAAGAGCAAGCTGACGATATTTATCCAAAGGTAGAACTTCTACTACCGTATGTGTACCCTTAGTTGATGCATGAACTTGGATGTTTTTCAGTTGTTGCTGTTATTCACTAACTTCCTTCATTTTACCAACTCACATCCTAGCTGCTATATTCACCAAGATGAATCGTGTTTTAAGAAATATTGGGAGGGCTGCTAATTTCACATGGGAATACGTGAAAGGAGAATTAGTAAAATAATCTTAAGATCAGAAGGCAAAAATCAGAAAGGAACTAAAAGTTCGGCAAAACGTGCTGACAATGCTGACAAGGTTAACTATTCCTCTGTGCCTTCTGGAGGGATATAAAATATTACAAAATGTGTGTTGGAAACACTATAGAAAGAAGCTAGAAGATCTGGGTACGCTTCGACTACCCACGACAGTCAACCATCACGTTACTACTTTAAGAACGACTTTAAGAACTTAGTATGCTTGTATCTTGTAAGACCAATGACTTTGATTCGCAGACTTAAACGTAATGTTTTTATAACAAAATTTACTACTGACGTAAAATGCATTTGTGGTGAAAAAATATCAATACTCATATGCTTCTCAAGTGTTAAAAGTACGAACATTTTTTGTCTGCTTTTTCTGAATCTTCACTGGATGAAATTTTGAATAATTCCTCACTAATATGTGACACTAGACTAGCGTTAAGTCAAAGTCCCATTTATACTTACCTGTAATGAGATGTAGTTTACTGTATCTTTATAGTTATTTGGTGTTGCTTGGATGTTTTTGAATTGTTGCTGTTATTTTTTCTTTTTTTTTTTTTCATTTTGATTGTTCTTTTTGTCGAAGATCATAGAAGGTGAATAGACAAGTGGAAGAACACACACACATTACTCTTCACAAAGGAAAGGCACTATGCATTATTAGTTTATCATGGGCGGTCTGAAAAAATGCACATGAAGGGACCACACACACACACACACACACACACACACACACACACACACACTCTCTCTCTCTCTCTCTCTCTCTCTCTCTCAAAAGAGAGAGAGAGAGAGAGAGAGAGAGCAATTGACACGTTGACACGCGCGCGCAGGTCATTTGCGCGCTCTCAGACTGTATATCAAATATGCACACTTCGGTACTCGATATGCACGCATATAGCTATCTACTAACCAACCATTATCTCTGCCCGCTACGTAGCGTATGATTGTCGTGTAATTGAGGTTTCTAGGACAAGCAGTATTCAAAACAACGGAAACAAAGGACCAACATACAGTCACTTATTTTATTGATCTGCTGTAAACTGTGGCGTGGTTGAAAAACTACAAACCACTGAAAGTAACAGAACAGAAGACAGAAGATGTTGGAGAGACTTCTGTATTCTGGCATCAAAAGCAAGAATATGTGTTTAGAGACATTCCACCTGCACACATAACCGTGCGCCGAACAAGACTTAAGACATTCAGTTCAGATCCATGCATTGTAATTTCGAGGAGACAATCCATACTGCTCCTCTCCTACTATAAGACCGTATAGCTACTTGTGAGCATCAAAGGTATTATTTCCACCTCATAGTCGTGCTGCAGAAAGATTCAAAGTCTCTGGCTCCTAGAAGAATACTATTTTACCATTTTGATATTGGACTGGAGCTACGGAGATTTTTGGAATCAGCTTTCAGACTCCAGCCAAAAACTGCAGGAACCGCACAGAATGCGTTGGTATTATGATTCTGGACAGAGGTCCATTAAAGCTTTGTCGAACTGATGGCAAGAAAAAACCGTCCCGGCCATGGTTAAAGCTAAAGGTGAGTGAGTGAGTGAGTGAGTGAATACTGATGTACAGATACTTCGTTGGGAATAAACTTGAACAGTCAGAAGTTTTGAAGAGAGAGAGAGAGAGAGAGAGAGAGAGAGAGAGAGAGAGAGAGAGAGAGAGAGAGAGAGAGAGAGAGACTGACACTGACATCTTTTATGACTAATTGGCTAATAGCCTTTTTGTCAAAGGGGTACAATGTCTTTTTTTTTTGCATAGAAGAAAAGAAAACAAGAGAAAAAAACTGCAATTAAGGGGTCTACACAACTAAGCAAAATTAAGAACTGATTCAAATTTCCATCACTCAATTGTGTTTCTTGTGTATGTTCTAGTACAAAATAATTATCACACAGCAACCATTCCCTTCACATACGCACACTGATCCATCCTATCTCCCATCGACTTGCACGCGCGCATTTATATCCTGACCTCCCTTCTCCCCATTCACATATATTCTCTGTACAAACAATTCATCTGGCTTGATATTATGAAAACCATTCATTTGAACCATCACGTTTCAAGGTCCAATAAGTATTCTATACAATAAAAATGAAATATAACTGACACCCCCCTCAGTGTTTTGAACTTTTACTCATTCATAATTTTCTTCCGCGTGTCTACAGCTTCTGGCAAAGCGAGAGAGAGAGAGAGACAGAGAGAGAGAGAGAGAGAGAGAGAGAGAGAGAGAGAGAGAGAGAGAGAGAGAGAGAGATGAGGGAGAGAGAGAGAGAGAGAGAGAGATCTTTTGTAATGAAAGCAATCGACAAGCAAGTTCCTTTTATGCTTGTTTGTTTGCTTGTTTCTTTATCTTTAACGTGCATCTCTTGCCTAAGTAAAAAGAGGGGAGAAAAGTAAACAGCGACCCCCGAGAGAGAGAGAGAGAGAGTGGAGAAGGAGAGAGAGAGAGAGTATTACAATGTTTATTTTCAGAAACTGGTTAAAGCCCCTTTTGAATGGGTTTTTTTTTTTGTTAAAAACAAAAACTGGAAGTAAAATAACAAATTTTACACACCCTGCTGCACAAAAAGTAAGACACATTAGCTTGATGTTCTGCATCAAATACTCGAGTACTGCCTTGGGTTGTTCACAGATTATTCACAGAAGAAACGCACATTTCTTTGTTTCATAAGTTACATTTTCTTTTCTTTTCAACAACAGAGTATATTTCAAATAATGCTGGTATATCATAATAGTTGAAGTTAATACAGATAATCTTCGATTTTTTTTTCAGCGCTGGGAAACATTAAAACAAATGAAATTACACCAGTAGTTCTGACCCCAACACAGTGCACCATCACAATCATGTCATCACACTTGTTTTGATCACTGTGTACTGCTGTGTCAGTGACATCAAATCTGACTCTCCCAAGGCACGTTCTATATCCCTTATACATAGTCATTCATGTGTATGTGTCTGCGGAATGGTAAATTTGAGGTCCTGTCTCTACCGAGAAAATGTGTTAACAATTTTTCGATGTGATTGTACCAACGTGTCATAGGCAGTAATTATGGGTTGCGCCTTCAAACAAGCAACACGATAAACAAGCTATCAAACAAGCAAACAAACGAGAAATGCAATGCAGAATTTAATGCACTTGAAATATGAATTGATAAAAATGGAAAATCTTCCGAGTTCACTATAAATGAAATTGTTTAGACTAGCGCCCAAGCGCAAGAGTCTTTAATACGTTAAAAAAAAAAAAAAAAGTTTGGCTACTAGTATCCACTTTGTTTAATATGTTGTGTGCAATTTGCATAATCACTAATATTAGCTCCATAACAGTTTCTTTAAACACGAGTCAGGAACTTGTTTCCAGCTCAGCTTAGGAAAAATACATTTTATAGTAATAAGATATTGTGTCAACACAGCCAGGAGAAAGAGTATACGATCTAAATGATTGTTTACAAGGAAATCATCACAATATTCGTGGTAATGCGGGATAAGTCCGATCTCTCTCTCCTCTTCTCTCTCTCTCGCTCTCCTTCGTCTCTCCTCTTCTCTCTCTCGGTCTCTCTCTCCTCTCTCTCTCTCGGTCTCCCTCTGTAATCTCTAGACGACTCTAAACCCTCCCGTCTCCTCTAGTCTCTACGCCAACTAGCTGATGTATGGTAGTTTAGTTTTAGAAACATTCCATCTTTAAACGCTTTCAATATATTTATACATTTTTAATAAGGAAAAAAATAAGGAAATAATTATACTTTTGTCCAATTTTCAGGAAGGTTACTATATCGAATTCAACGTTATATATGTTTACATTAAAAATTAATGGCAACAGTCTTCTAAACATTTGATAAAAAAAAAAAAAAAGTCCAGAACTTAAGTCCTTCAAACCCCTGGCAGTTTTGCCATTTTCGTTTACTTTATTGCAAGTAATACTACTTGCTTTGTGATAGACTGCTCCTAAATACTCCGTAAAACGGCCTGCTTGCTGCTAACTGGAGAGCAAAAATGTCAGAAGCAATCTCCATTATTCTTGTTCAAAACGTTCAAAAACATTTTAAAGTAGTCGGTTTTTTCACCTTTTCCTTTGCGCCTGGCATTCTAAATTCACCAAGTCTCATGTTTTCACACATCTCTGTTTTTCGATGGAATTTAAAACACTTCTTAAACCAATGAAGCTTCTTAATTGAGAGACTTCTTAGAGAGAGGAGCTTTCTTTTCGAGAGAGAGAGAGAGAGGAGAGAGAGAGAGACAGACAGACAGACAGACAGACAGACAGACAGACGCTCGCGCGCGCCCTGTGCATACAAGCATATTTTGTAATGCTATGTGGTGAAATAGAGAGACTAAGATGCTTCTTCTTCTTCTTCTTCTTCTTCTTCTTCTTCTTCATCTCGCTTTCAACATCGAAGTCTCCTTCTCGTTTCTCCTCCTTCTTCCTCTTTCCTGTTCTTCTTGGTGTTGTAGGCAGACAGACAAATACAAGATGAGATGATTTATTTGGCAGACAAGAACAAGAATCAATAAATCGAGAGAGAGAGAGAGAGAGAGACTGAGAGGAAAGCGAGAGAGGAGAGAGATGAAGAGAGAGATGAAGAGCTAGAGGACAGGGAGTTGGGAGAGGGGGTGGTGGTCGGGCAGGCGGGGGGGGGGGGGGGGGGAAGAGGTGGAGAAGGAAGAGGAGGGGAAGAGGAGGAGGAAAAGGAGGAAGAGGAGGGGATTCCTAACTTTCCTATCCCAGTGTAATTAAGCATAGGCCGTATTTCCCCCCGCTGGGTCGCTATTTGTCGTTCATCATTTTGTTCCTAGGAGGCCGATTTCTCCTGGGAGTCTCGAAATAAACAGGGAGAGTTTACCAAGTGACGCTTTACTTGATGCTGTTTTTTTTGTTGCTAGAAAATCGCATCTGCAGTTTCGCACCCTTTCTGTGCCCCCGTCTGTTTTTTGCTGTCTGTTGGTATGTGGATGTAAGTCCGGTCTGTCCGTCTGTTCTGGCTGTGGTCTGTCTCTCTTAAGTCTGTCTCTCTCTCTCCTCTCCTCTCTCTCTCAGATCTCTCTATCTCTCCTCCGTTTTATTTCTCTCTCTCTCCCTCGTTTTATATCAAACAGGTCCAATCGATGTAAATGCAAACTGTGAAATGTATTCGCTGTTTACATCAGTCACTAAAACGAAAAAAAAACCGCGCTCGTAATGCCTTATGGTTTGTTACTTAGATACTAGACACAAGGAACACTGTATGTGAAAAGCACGTGTTTGCTTCTTTCAGTATTGGGTTTTAGAATTGCGTGAAAGAATCAAAGCAATCCAAGCATAAATTTCAGAACACATAGCCACACACCATGTTTAAACCCTTATTTGCCTCTAGATATAGATCAGCATTTAAATATATTGCAAGAAGTTTTAAACAAGAATTGTTTTCTTACTTGATGCTGCATCGCCTAAGACACAAAATGTTTAGCCGTGTAAATTCGATCTGTCCAATAATTCAAGCTGAGGAGGAAAACGAGATTAGTTTGGTCTTTTTGTTGCCAAGTAAAATATGAATATCCAGCATAATTGTACGCTCTGGCGTCGAACATAACAAATAAGTAGAAAGTACAGAGACGCTGTAAAACCATGCATTTCAAAAAGACAAACAAACAACATTTCTGTACATTTGCGACTGATAATACTCCAATGCACCCCGCAACTAGAAGGGTACACCAGAGAAACGCAGAAATCTATACGTTTTGAGCAGTTTTTCGACCCTTATTCCCCCACCCCCATCTCTCACTCCGAACCTTCTACCCTTTCTCCTTCCTGAAATACCCATTTCCAATCCTCACTTATGAATGTTCCATTTTTCGCCGGATCCGTAAGGTAGAACAGCAGGTCCAAATCAGCTCTGACCAGTTGGTTTTCAACAGCACATCAAGGTCATAGAATTCCAGGTCCACACCAGCTCTTCCCCATTGTTGATAACAGCTCAAACCATTTGGTTTCAACAGCACATCAAGGTCATAGAATTCCAGGTCCGCGCCGACTCTTAGCAGTTTGTTGGTAATAGCACATCCGGGTCACAGAATTCCAGGTCTGCGCAGACTCTTACCATTTTGTTGGTAACAGCACGTCCGAGCCATAGAATTACAGGTCCACACCAAATCAAGTTTTTTTTTTTAATAACATCACATCCGGGTCATAGAATTCCAGGTCCACACCAACTCAAACAAAACAATTTTTAATTCTGCACATCTGGGTAATACAATTCCAGGTCCACACCAACTCAAACACTTTTTTTATAACAGCACATCCGGGTCATAGAATTCCAGGTCCACACCAACTCAAAACACATTTTTTTTTTAATTCTGCACATCAGGGTCATAGAATTCCAGGTCCACACCAACTCAAACAAGTTTTTTTTTGTAACAGCACATATGGGTCATAGAATTCCAGGTCGACACCTACTCAAACACAGTTTTTTTTTTTTTTTTTTTTTTTTGATAACAGAACATCCGGGTCATAGAATTCCAGGTCCACACCTCCTCAAACAGTTTTTTTTTTTTTTTTAACAGCACATCGGGTCATAGAATTCAAGGTCGACACCTACTCAAACAAGTTTGTTGATAACAGTACATCCCAGTCATAGAATTCCAGATCTGCACCGACTCAAACAAGTTTAAACAAATCTTAAATAAATGTTAGCGAACCGCCAAGAGAAACGTGGACAAACGAGTCACAAAAACAAAACACGACGCGTTTCGATCTCTTAGGTCTTCTTCAGGCAAGACACAAACAATAGGACAAACGAAAACGAACGAATTTGTTACTTAGCTTAGATCTCTTCACTCTTCAGCGCAAGGTTGGCAGGCGTTGAATCAATGAGGTGTTTTGTCTTGTGACTCGTTCGTCCACGTTTCTCTTGGCGGTTCGCTAACATTTATTTAAGATTTGTTTTAGATTTCCGCCTGCAGTCGTCTCACTTTGCAACTAGATCAAACACGTTTGTTGATAATAAAGCATATCCGGATCATAGAATTCCGGGTCTGCACCTACTCTTACCAGTCTGTTATTAATAGTGCATACGGGTCATGGGATCCCAGGCCCGCATCAACTCTTACCACTGTGTTGGTTAAAACACATTTAGTAAGCAAGACTTTTTCTTCCTATTGAGTCCCGCGTGTTAGGCCATGAAAATGGTCCATCTCACGATTTTAGAAAAAGCGAAAGCCAAATCTGCTTGTTTCTCGAATGGGTCCACTTGTATTACAGTTGTTCAAAGAGAGAG
>JADBJO010000691.1:72500-75000 GCA_016801955.1 Conus betulinus | reverse complement strand
ACTTGTTTGTCCACGTTTCTCTTGGCGGTTCGCTAACATTTATTTAAGATTTATTTAGATTTCCGCCTGCAGTCGTCTCACTTTGCAACTACACATAGTTCAAGTTAAAAGATTTCTCTCTCTCTCTCTCTCTCTCTCTCTCTCTCTCTCTCTCTCTCTCTCTCTCTCTCTCTCTCTCTCTCTCTCTCTCTCACTCTTTCTCTCTCTCTCGTCCTCTCTCTCTCCCTCTGTCTCTCTCTCTCACTCTTTCTCTCTCTCTCTCTCTCTCTCTCTTCTTCCACCCTCTCTCTCCCACCCTTCTCCTCTCTCTCTCTCTCTCTCTCTCTCTCTCTCTCTCTCTCTCTCTGTCTCTCTCTCTCTCTCATAGGCACATGGTATTTAAACACGTGTGCGTGCAAGCCATAGCACAGGCCCCCGCCATAAGTCTGGAGGAAATCAGGTTATTTTTGTCTCTGATAAGCTTCAGCTTACCTATTAAACACCCACGTCAACGCCCTCGTGCCAGGCCTGTCCTTTGTTCCTTTTGTTAGAGTAGCGAATTAGCTCCCGTTCTAAGAGTCATGTGGTAGGTAAGGTTTTCACCCTGTGAAGTTTTTTCCCCCACTGTTTGCTTCATTAATTTCCGGTGCTCTCTCTCTCTCTCTCTCTCTCTCTCTCTCTCTCTCTCCTCTCTCTCTTCTCTCTCTCTCTCTCGCTGCATGTCTGGTGTGTGTGTGTGTGTGTGTGTGTGTGTGTGTGTGTGGTGGTGTGTGTGGTGTGTGTGTGCGTTGGTGTGGTCTGTGTTTTAGATTTGTAGATTTTTTTTAATCAATTCATAAACATTCTAAAGTATGATGCAGTTTTGTGTGTCGTGACACAATGTTCTGTTCAATTGTGGTGGCCCCCCTATACTGTGTCAGTTTCAATTGTGGGCAGCCCTTTTTTTCATCCCCAGAAGATTAAACATTCTTAAGGGCAACTATGAGAGGGATCGATATTTTTCACTGTTCCGATGCTCCTCTTTTAAATCCTCCCACACATGTGTGTTCCCGTAAACAAACACGCCTACTTCCAGGTTTTACTCCGTTATCTTTTTTGTCAGTAAATCTGCAGACGACTTAATTACTTCTCTTATGCCTATGGAATGTTTTGTCACGGTGAGTAGTAGAACTTATTTAAGTGAAGACATTTGGGCTTATCTTGCTGCTGGATTTGCTTTGAAGATTAAATTATATGCTGTTGATAGCTCCAGACTACACATTTGAACACCCACATTCTTCGATTTTTCAGGTTTGTTTCTGAAGGATTTGCAAGGCTTGGGGAAGTGGGACGGGGGGGGGGGGGGGTGAGGAGGGCGCTACAAATTCGATCTTAGGCTGAAATGAGAGAGAGGGAGAGAGAGAGGGAGAGAGAGAGAGAGAGGAGAGAGAGAGAGAGACAGACAGGACAGACAGACAGACAGACATTAATGTCATTGACTTACAGTCCTAATGACAGAGGTGATGCGTCATTTTCATTTTCTTAACACAAAAAGAATGATCAGCCTTATGGTTCAGTAATGTAAAAACGAGCAAAACAAAGTTTACTAACATGAAAACAAAAAGTATAACGAAAACTACCTTCTAAACGAAAGTGACACTTTATGAAAAATGGCCACCCAAGGCTATTATAAATTGTTTTTACAATATCAAAGTTTCACATACTAAGGTTCGTATATTTGTATCAGTGACTTTCTTCATATATACATGAATACGATGTTCTCTCTCTCTCTCTCTCTCTCTCTCTCTCTCTTCTGATAAAAGCAGAGAAAACAAATCTTTTCTTACCACAATGTCTTTTTCAAACAATGGACACTTTTTTCTCAGGTTGTCATAGGCTTTACAGTAGAAAATGAAGTGAATCTCATCAAACAATGGAATTACACAGAGGGCAAGGTGAATCTGTAGACGCACCAGGCTGAAAACCATTTTTTGTTTAGCATTAAAACCAAGGGTTCTTAGTCGGAATCTAGCTAAATTAGTTCGGTGCCATTTATTCACAACAACTTTTAGAAACTTTTCAGGTTGAAATATGCTTTTGAAAGAATAGAACCAACGATATTTTTCTTTATTTTCCATGTCTGAATGCCAGTTTTGTTTAAACGAATCAATTAATCTGGTTTTAAATTCTGAGATAAACAACAGCTCATTACCTACACACTTGGCTCATCCAGGCAATCGCAAAACCGTTTTCTGACATAACGTCTTTTAATCGAGAAGCCCAGTTTTCTTTACCTCTTTCCATTTGTATTAACAACATATCATATGCCTGTCTAGAGAATCTACTTTGTGGCAGTTTTCAACAATTAAAAACCAAAATTTAACACATTTTATGTAGGTTTTTACATATAAAGGGTATCGCCCAGTTTCGCCATATAAAATTTTATTGAAGTGTGCATTGGAACACACAGAAAACGTTTCATTGCAAAGGTATGCACTCTCTCCATCTGGCTATTAATGTATAATCCCCAGATCTCAGCGGC
>JADBJO010000691.1:52500-60000 GCA_016801955.1 Conus betulinus | reverse complement strand
ACATAAGAATGGCGGGGAGTGTCTACTTGTGTGTGTGTGTGTGTGTGCATGCGCGCGTTGCGTTTGTGCGCGTGTGCGTGCGTGCGTGCGTCTGTGTGTGTGTGTGTGTGTGTGTGTGTGTGTGTGTGCGTGTGTGTGTGCGTGTTGTGTGTGTGTGTGTGTGTGTGTGTGTGGTGTGTGTGTGTGTGTGTGTGTGACTGTATATGCGGGTGTATGTGTGTGTGTGTGTGTTTGTACATCCTTATCTCTGTGTGTTTCTGTGTTTGTGCGAAAACGTGGGTGAAACAAAAGTGGCACGTGATTCATTGTAATAACATATTTTAATTTTTCTCAGTACACCAGTCTCACGCCTTTCCTGTGGTCTGAGCTCTATGGAGACATAGTGCAAAAATCTCAAGGCATGATCACCAACTCCGTCTAGCAAAGCAACCTTTTCACCGGCAACTGCTGAAGCAAGACTGCGGAAAGCTACTGAGCTGATTTGAGCAAAACGCGATATTTTTAACTGCTGCCACCATACCAAAAATCGCGATCAGAGTGTTAGTGCAAAATATTCATCCACCAACGATAATTTTCTTAAATGCTCTGAATGTTCAAAACTAGTCGCTTGGTCAAAAACCAACCTACCCGACTACATGCTGTGCGTTTTCATCAGAACTCAAAGAAAATATATGTGCGAACCCTGTGCCTCGGGTCTCATGACCACAGAACTTTTGTTGAAAATTGAAAATCAAAAATCAAATCTGGATCGAGAAGGCTGTGCTGGAACTACTTCTCTTAGTGCCGTGAGTACCAGATCTAAATCGGTCGATCCCTCTGTCCAACACGATGAGAAAAACAACATCAGAAACATCCTCGCATTTTCACGACAGAGTCTGCACTGACAATCAAGCAAAACAAGATCTCTTTTTTTCTAAAAATGAGCGACTCGGTTTCTGATCTTAAATCAACAATTTTAAAACAATACGAACAGCTATGCGCCATCATGAAAGAAAAAAATAAGTTCTCTCCTGAACCAGTGCCAAGACAAAATCCAGCAAGCCAAATCTCTGTCCATCACTCAACACAAACAGCTGTTACAACACCTACCTCTCTATTCAAAATCGCAGAGGCTTCTTCAGCTGATGGCAAAATAAAGAGACCGAGTTACTCTGATGTTCTAAAAAAATGGAAAAAGTTCGTTTGTGGAACACTCTGACGGAAAACAAAGTGACGTAAAATTGGATGACGAAAGTAAGACGCGGCTTGAAAAAGAACGATCTATTCCCAGAGGAAACAGTGTTGAGACAAAAAAAAAAACAAAAAAAGAAGAAAGTGCCCTCAAAATGATTAAACCTAACGTCCGGGACACCCAACACACGCATCAGAGCACAAACGGGCGGCAAACAGGAGCAAACAAGTCAAACATACCTAAACCTGACAGCAAATCAGATCTACCCCAGGTTCTAGTGTTGCATGACTCTGTATTGAATGGAGTTTCCGGAGATCGTTTAGGATATGCCTACGGTCTTGTTGTCAGGAACCAGAAGATTTACACTATCAGAGAATGCAAAGATCTGCTCTTGACAAAAACTCTCCCAGATTATGATGTGTTGTTGTACTCCATGTGGGTTTAAATGACCTTAAAACATCAAGAGATCCAAAAAGCTACATCAAACACATTCATCAACCTGGTGAAAGAAGACCTTCAAAAGAAACACCCTACAATGCGCATTGTCGTTAGCAAGGTAGCACCAACATGCCTCTCAGATCTCAACAACAAACGTGAAGTTTTTAATGCTGCAAATCTTTCAAGTCTCTTCACAATGTCAAAAATGTCTCCTTTGTGTCTCATGAAAACATCAACAGCAAGAGACAATACATGCGGGACAACATTCATCCCTCCACAAGAGGCTCGAGCGTTTTTGCTGGCAACCTGGGCCGCCATCTGCATTACCTGTTCTGGACGAAACAAAGGCGGCATCATCAGAACATCCCAAGAGAACGCCATCAGGACGGCAGACTGAGACCTCGGTACTATCACATGGACCACTTGCTGCCCATGCCTCCTTTCCCACCGAGAAGACCTGACATCTTTTTCGATTGGTTCCCGTGATCGTCTTCTACCAGCAGAATGATAGTATCTCTCCAATTCGCCATTACTGAAACCACTCTACAACTGTAGTTTAACTAAATCTCGTGTTTTCTTTTTTTTTTTTTTTTTTTGTGCTTTGTTGTGCTTGTAGTTTGTTTCAAAGTTTAACTTGTATTTATTGATTTTTTTTTTTTTTTATTTTTTTTTTTTTTTTTTTTTTTTTTTTTTTTTTTTTTTTTTTTTTTTTTTTTTTTTTTTTTTTTTTTTTTTTTTTTGAAGCTTTTGAATGCCAACTGTATCAATGACTAACAAATCAAAAATTGACATTTTACAATGGAACTGTCGATCAGTGTCAACCAATATCGCGAACTTTCAAGAACACATAGAGAAATAACTCATATACAGTGCTTATTCTTCAGTCACTAAATGTGTCCAAGATGAACTTACCACGTCTCGCTCATTTCTTCTACCCTCCAGTGTATCATCTCTCTGAGGAAACAGGAAAAGTGAACTGTGCCATCTATATACATGAAAAGCTATCTTACCATCCAATTTCAACGCCAGTGCCATCGACTGCGCCAAATATCCACTCTTGTGCAGCTTGTGTCAAATTTGATAACTCATTAATTTTAAATATTCTTTCTGTTTATCTCCCTAAAGGTGTTGATGATTGTAATAGTGACTGGTTACGTACCCTGGGTACCCAAAATGAAAAGTGGCTAGTAGCCGGTGACTTTAATGAACATGCCCCATTTTGGGATAGTGGCTGCCCCAAGGTCAGCTCCAATCGTCTAGTGGAGAATATTTCGGACTCGGCACTCTTTCTTCTAAATGATGGAACCATAACCAGATTGCCTGATGTTCCTAGCCACAAACCATCTGCTATTGACCTGTCTTTGATATCGCCATCACTAGCGACCCGCTGTACTTGGCAAGTTCATAATAACACTTTAGGTAGCGATCACCTCCCAATTACCATTTCCTTGAGAGGATTTACAATTTTGCATGATGATACAAGGGATAAAATCCCAAAATTTAATTATAAACGAGCTGACTGGGATAAATTCAAGTCCATTTTAATGTCCTTTAATGTTAGCATGCTGGAGAACCCAGATTGATGAAAATGTATTGTAACTTTTCTGAAATCGGTCTTGAAAGCTGCAACCGAGGCAATTCCAAAATTTAGTCAGACAAAATCCTCTAAACATGCTGGCAAGGTCTGGTGGACGGAATCCTGCAAAGATGCTGTTAATAAAAAAGAAATCAAAGTTCAAAATACACGCAAAAGACAAAAAAGTAGATGACTTACTCCCCATGAAACGGGCAAAAAAAAAAAGTACTAGGATTATAGAAAAAGCCAAAAGCGATTACTGGTCATCATTTTGTAAATGAAGTTAATGATAACAAAGATTTTAAAAAGGTATGGACAAAGATACACGAAATGAAACATGGAATACATCTACCCGCTTATCCAATCACCGTAGGGCATGAACAATTCCCAACATCAGCTCAAAAAGCTGAACTGTTTTGCTGATTTTTTTTGCAAAAAATAGCTCAAAATTAGTCTCTCAGAAAAGTGCAGAACTTTGAGGGAAGACCAGTCAAATAAACCATATCTATTCTGACCCAGAGGAAAACAACGAACATTATTTAAATGCAGAAATAACATTAGAAGAATTAAGAAATGCTATATCGTCGTCATGTCAACAAAGAAAACTTCAGTTGGTTTAGACGCAGTCTCAAACGAAATGTTAAGAAACCTTCCAATCAATTTTACAACATTTCTGTACACCATTATGAAAAAATGTTGGATAGATGGGAAGACTCCATCTGTTTGGAAAGATTCTGTCATTGTGCCCATTCTCAAGCAGGGCAAACCTAACTCTGATATTAATAGTTATCGTCCTATCGCTCTCTCACACCTCTCACACTGGTAAACTAATGGAAAAAATTGTATTAAATAGACTTACTTATCATTGTGAAAAAAATGGACATATTCCTACCGCTCAGGCTGGATTTAGAAAAGGCCGATCGACTGTTGATCACCTTGTAAAGCTTACAACTCAGGTAAAACGTCAATTTGCCAGGAGAAAAAAAATGTACTTGCAACTTTTTTCGATGTCAAAAAGGCGTATGATCAAGTCTGGCAGCGAGCGACTTTTATAAAACTTAAAATGATAGGTCTCTCTGGTCACATTTATGATTACTTCAAAGAATTTCTGGCTAATAGAACAATTCAAACAAAAATAGGAAATACATATTCTAGCAAGAGATTTGTGGAGATGGGCATCCCTCAGGGTTCTGTAACTGCCCCACTGCTTTTTAATATCCTAACGCATGATCTCACAAAAAGTATTTCTAAAAATTCAAGTTTAGTTCAGTACGCTGACGATATTTGTATATGGATGAATGTTTACTTTAAAAAAGAACACACCTTCAAGGTCAGTTACATACATGAAAAAATTATATCAAAGAGACTTAGACAGTCGCTAGATTTATGTTTGAGAATGGATTATGTCTGTCTGCTGAGAAATCTCATATGATGCTTTTTTTGACGCTGGTGGTAGTTTTCATGATCTCCCTACTTTTAAGATGGATGACACTGTACTTACCTATACATCTTGCATAAAGTTTTTAGGTGTACATCTAACTTCAAAATTATCATGGAACACACATATTGAATATATCATAACTCAAGCAAGGAAAGCTCTTAATCTTCTGAAAGTTGTGAGCTACCAGAGTTGGGGACAGGATACGTGCACTTTAATTCATTCATTTATCAAACTCTCTGGTCAGGACAAGGATTTCATATGCACAGGAAGTATATTTTTCAGCTCCTAAGTATCTTTTAAAAAAGTTACAAAGCACAGATTGCAAGGCATACAGAATAGCCCTGGGAGTTCCCCTTTACGCTTCCATTTTAGGGACATATCATGAAGCTGGCGTTTTTTGCCCTGGATGCTTATCGAAAATTAGCCTGTGCTAAATACATTCTAAGATGTTCTACTGTTCAGAACTCAAATGAGATGAACTTAACATGCGATCTGATTTAGATTTTCCAAAACGCGCAAAAAAAAAAACAATACGATCAAATAAAACCATCCTTACGTACTCCTCAAACCTGTTGAAATCTGCCAAAATTGATCACAAAACCATTGCTCCACGTTATCCCCTGAGTCCCATTCCTAGTTGGGAACTCATCCCGGCAAGGTTTGATTATAAATACACTGACTTGCAAAAGAATGTCAATAATAACGTCCTAGGTGCTATGGCCAAGTCACATATTGACGATAGTTATCCTAATCACTTAAAAGTTTATACAGACGGATCCCTATTAAATGGCAATGCTGGTTCCGGCTTTGTTATTCCTGCTTTGAAAGCAGATAAATCTTTTCATCTTGGAAAGGGGTTTTCTATCTTTACGGCTGAACTGATAGCAATTCTAATGGCTCTGCATTATATTATTGACATTCCACGTGATTTTTCTAGAATACTTTTTTGTGTTGATTCCAAATCTGTTCTTCAAGCAATGGAATCTGTTGCTGCTACCAATCGCGCCGAGATTATCACCGAACTAAAAATTCTGATCCATTTCCTTACATCTAGAGGGATAACAGTGGACTTTTGCTGGATTCCGTCACATTGTGGGATTGTAGGAAATGAATGGGCAGACAGAACTGCCCGCATGGGATCCAAAAACTCTGAAAATTATGTCAAAAATACCCTTGAGTCTTCACGAAGCCTATGGACTCTTAAATAAAGTTTCTTTTGAGTCTTTTTATAAGCTGTATAAGAGAGTTCTCTCTTTAAAATACATGTACAAGATTCTTCACTGAGTTGCTGTTCAAGAACTCAGAAATCTACCTGTCCATCTAACTCGCCCAATCAAATTCGTAAACTGTATACAAAGACGCATGTACATGTACACAAATTTCGGAAACTGGAATCTCTCTTATATAGGCTCAAAGTTAACGCTCTTCGTCGTACAAAATCCACAGAAATTTACAATGCGCTTGTGGAGCAGTCGACAGTTTCAATACTCTGCATTTTCTTTTTTAACTGTTCCTATTTTAACTCATCTCTCTCCAACTTCCGACAAAAAGATTCCCCATGCATTTTCCAGAATCTCCACGCCTTTTTTACATTTGTAAATTCGTTGATGTTAAGCCCAGTTGGCTCGTTTGTGTAAATATTTCAGGTTTTTTTTTTTTTTTTTTTTTCTGCTTTGTAATTTATCTTTTAAATTGTTACATTTTTAACAGTACAGTATTTTTTTTTTCAATAGTCAAAGTCGCATATGCACACACACGCACGCACGCGCGCGCACACACACACACACACACACACACACACACACACACACACACACACACACACACACACACACACACACACACGTACGTACTTAAGTGAACAGACGTTAAATTGAAGAACTAACTAACTAACTAACACACACAGAAAGTCTAAAAGGTTTGACTCTCTCTCTCTCTCTCTCTCTCTCTCTCTCTCTCTCTCTCTCTCTCTCTCTCTCTCTCTCTCTCATGCACACACATATACACAGACTTACAGACAGATAGATGAATGGATATATATGAATAATATACAGAGAGACAGACAGACAGACACACACACACACACACACACACACACACACACACACACACACACACACACACACACACACACACACACACACACACAGGGGAGGGAGGGGGAGAGTTGTTGAACTATCTATAAATTAGCAGTTTCAGACTCCAAGAAGCTCTAGAAGTTAAGTGATGGGTTTGACCTTTTTACAATGATTAAGTATTTTGTTTCATTTTCCTTTGTTTGATTTTTCTGTGTTAAGCGCCAATAAAATGGACATTTTTTTGCTATGCTTTTTGTCAAATGTTCGAAGTGTTTTGCTTGAACATTCAGGCGCGCAGACACGTGCGGAAGTATCCATATGCGCAAGTGTTAATGTGTTAGTGTGTTAGTAAGTATGTGCGTGTGTGCGTGCGTGCGTGCGTGCGTGCGTGCGTGCGTGTAAGATCAAAGGTTGATTTCTCAATAAACTGATTTCAGTATGTTGCTATTGTTTGGTCTTGTTGCTTGTTGTTGTTGTTGTTGTTGTTGTTGTTGTGTGTGAATCTGTATCTGTCTGTGTAAGCATATGTTTATGTGTGTGTTAGTGTATGTTTGTGCGTGTGTGCGCACTCGTGCGAACGCATGCACATACACGCGCAGGCGCGAAAATGTGTGTGTGTGCAAGAATATGTAAGTGTGTGTGTCGCACAAATTGTCTGTCTGTCTGTCTGTCTGTCTGTCTGTCTGTGTCTGTCTGTCTGTCTGTCTGTCTCTGTCTGTCTGTCTGTCCTCTCTCTCTCTCTCTCTCTCTCTCTCTCTCTCTCTCTCTCTCTCTCTCATTAGCACAAACTTCATTA
>JADBJO010000691.1:42500-45000 GCA_016801955.1 Conus betulinus | reverse complement strand
GTGTGTGTGTGTGTGTGTGTGTGTGTGTGTGTGTGACTCTTGAACTGGCTCAAACAAACTGATCCAAGCATCGTTCACTGTGGCCTGCGTTCTCCGGAGTGCTGCATTAGTTAAGAATGGGTTTTCTGGTCGCCCTGAAAGACACATCTCTGGCACCAACAGCAGCAGTAGTCAAAGGCATCAAGAACGAGAGGACGGGAAAGAACACATAAGGCTTTTTTTTCTGTTTTTTGTCATTTTTTTTTTCATTGTTAATATTACCATTATAGTCGGCCTGTTTATTTTGCTTTGTGGTTGTTATTGCTGTTGTCGTTCTTCTTCTTCCTCGTCGTCGTCAAAACCGTTGATAACACCATTATCATCTTCTCTCTCTCTCTCTCTCTCTCTCTCTCTCTCTCTCTCTCTCTCTCTCTCTCTCTCTCTCTCTCTCCCTCTCTTTCGAATATGAAGCCATTCAGACTCTCTCTCTCTCCGTCTCTCTCTCACACTCACTCACACACACACACACACACACACACACACACACACACACACACACACACACACACACACACACACACACACACACACACACACTGTGAGTATGTACGGTTCGTTTTAAGCTATTGCATTATAGAATAAGAAGTAACAGAATATGATATAGTAATGCGTGGTATTGCATATCATATCATACTGTACTATACTATGTTATGTTCTGTTATGTTATGTTATGTTATGTTATGTTATGTTATGTTATGTTATGTTACACGTTATAATGTATTATATTACACTGTATCGTATTGTATTATAGTATATCATGTCATATTATAGTGTATTATCCTTCATCTCTATGTTCCATCTCGCAACTTACGCTCATCCACCGACTCTCGTCTGCTTCGGCTTCCCTCTGCTCGCCTGAAAACTTCAGGACAACGATCTTTCTCTTATCAGGCGCCTGCTCTGTGGAATGGTCTGCCTGCTTCTCTGCGTAACACGGACTCTTTCAAGACTTTTAAAACCTTTTACCCCCGGACTGATTAACAATATCCACTATCTCTGTACGCGAATCCTTTTGTTTTGACGCGCTCGTGTGTCTGTCTGCGTGTGTGTGTGTGTGTGTGTGTGTGTGTGTGTGTGTGTGTGTGTGTGTGTGTGTGTGTGCTTTGTTTCGCGCGCGCGCGCGCGCGCGCGCGTGTGTGTGTGTGTGTGTTGTGTGTGTGTGTGTGTGTGTGTGTGTGTGTGTGTGCTCTTTGAGTTAGAATAAGTATATTATCATGATTCTGTAATATGCGCTTTGAGCTCTCGCGAGGTAAAGCGCTCTATAAATATCTTTTACATTACATTATCTTATTCTTATCATAGTATATTATAGTATAGTATAGTATAGTATAGTATAGTATAGTATAGTATAGTATAGTATAGTATGGGCATAGTATAGTGAACTGGAGAAGGACAAAGAAACAAACAAGCCTAAGGCTCACTACACCTTATCAAAGCGAATGAAGTCAATGCCTCGGACAGAACCCCCATCTCTTTGCTGTGTGGGCAGGCATCATTCTGGACCGCTCGGCCCGAGGGGTGCGTGACGTGGTGATGAGGATGGTGGAGGCCAACAACCGCAACGACAGCGACTCCCGCATCATCCTGGACCACGCCATCACCTCCATCGACATCGACGACAGCTACAAGCTGAGCACGACCAGTCAGTTGGGGCATTCGTTGTCTGTCTCTTTGTGTGTTTGTTTGTTCGTGTATTTGTTTGTGTGTTTCTATGTATGTTTGTTTGTCTGTTCGTTTGTTTGTTTGTTTGTTTCTTTGTTTCTTTGTTAGTTTGCTTGGTTAGTTTGTTTGTTTGTTTGTTTGTTTGACTGTAAGTTTATTTGTTTGTTTGTTTGTTCATTCGTTTGTTTGTTTGTTGGTTCCTGAGTTTGTGTTGTGTCACTTTTGTTGTCAAAACAGCGCATTCTGCGTGTGGATAGAAGAGCTGTCTGTCTGTCTGTCAGTCTGTCTGTCTGTCTGTCTGTCTCTCTCTCTCTCTCTCTCTCTCTCTCTCTCTCTCTCTCTCTCTCTCTCTCTCTCTCGCTCGCAGAGATTGCCTTGCCATTTTGTTTTGACACCTACATTTGTTTGTGTATGTGTTTGTGTGTGTGTGTGTGTGTGTGTGTGTGTGTGTGTGTGTGTGTGTGTGTGTGTGTGTGTGATGATGGGACTGTTTGTTTTGTATCCTGTTGCGTAACTTCATTGTCACAACAGATTTCTCCGTCTGAAATTCGGGTTGAGTTATGCAGGGAAAGTGCCTTGTCGTATATCAGTGTCCTCCGTTTGTTTTTTTTTTTTTCACTCCCAAGTGTGAGCAAAGTGAGCTTAGCTGTCAGAGAGTTTCCAAAGTCCTTGTGTATGTGAGCATGTGAGCCCACGTGCCTGTGGGTTTCTTCGTTTGCGCGTGTTTCTGTGCGCGCTTTTTCCTCTCCAAACTTTCGTTTTGTTAATTGTACTACCTTTCGCTGGCTGCTTTGGGGGT
>JADBJO010000691.1:30000-32500 GCA_016801955.1 Conus betulinus | reverse complement strand
TTATCATTAAAAATCATTAAGATAAGACATATTCCAGACATTTCTATTCCTCACTGTTCCAGGACATGCACACATAACACACAAACACACACCCACACTCCAGCATCTATACTTTCCCGCTTGCTCACAGACATACACACCCGCGCACATGCTTGTGTCACAGGTGATCCACCGCCTCTTCTTACACGCTGTGTTTGTTTCAAAGCGTTATCATGTGTTAGGGGGCTGGAAGTGTGCAGTGAAGGGGTTGCAAACAGAGGAGTACTCACTCTACCTGCCTTTGAACGGCTTCAAATTCCAGACTTTTGTTCGCTGATATATTTGCAAGACAAGTAAATTGATGGCACGGAATAGAGTGTTTTTTACGAAGGGGAAGGAGGAGGGGGGGGGATAGAAAAACCCTTTAATAGCTATGTTTTGTATGCTAAAGCTGTTTTTGGTAGTGGTGGTGGCGGTGTTGGTGGTGTTGGTGTTAGTAGTGGTGGTTTTTTATATTGATTTGTTGCCTGTCTTATGCATAGAATCACATGCACCCACACACACACACGTGCGCGTGCGCGCGCGCACACACACACGCGCTCGAACGAACGAACGAACGCACGCGCACACACACACACACACACACACACACACACACACACACACACACACACACACACACACACACACACACACACACACACACACACACGCGCGCGCGCGCGCGCGCACACGCACGCGCGCGCGCGCGCGCGCACACTGGATCTATTTCAAGATAATGCCAGACTGTGATGATTGCTCGAGGTGAGCATACTCCATGCTGACAGCATTCCCTGTGAGCGCAAAATGATGTATGTCTGAACTGCACTTATGCACCAGTGTGTTTGTCTGTGTGTGCCTGTGTGTGTTTTGTGAGTCTGGTGTTTGTGGTTGTTGTTTGTAATTCATTTGTTTAGTTCTCCTTCTGTTTAATACAAAATGGCGTTTAATTGCACAGTTCTGTGCACAGTTGAATAAGGAGGTGGGCGGGGCAAGGAAGGGTGGAGAGGGAGGCGGCTGAACAGAAGGATGGAAGACACGGTAGCAGACGAAACAGTGGCGAGAGTGGCTGGTTAGAAATTCGCTATGAATTGTGCTTTTCCTATGTGAGTACATGACCTGTCTTCGGAGACCTTATGGAGATGCCGAGGAGCTCTCTAACGAAGCAGCGCCCTCAGATCGATAGTTCTTCTGCCTACAAAATGCGGCCCTTGCTAACCAAACAAATGGGACAGCCCCCCCCCCCCCCCCCCCCCCCTCCAGCCCTCATCCCCCGCCCTCCACCCTACCTCCCTCAACCCTTGCATAGAAGACGGGTAAGCAGGCAGGCTTGGAAAGTAAGGTCAGAGCAGTTTGGTCGATGACGTTAACCAAGTTTACGACTCATTTGTTGTCCCCTCCCTCCTCCTCCTCCTCCTGCCCCTCCCCTCCCCCCCCCCCCCCTTCCCTTCCCAACCGCATTCTCTCCAGTTGCGCGCGCGCGCTCATATACATTACGTCGCGCGCGCATGTATGCACACACGCACAGTCATACACGAGCTTGTCCACACACAAACGACCACGAACGCTTACACACACACACACACACACACACACACACACACACACACACGGGCGCGGGCGCGCGCTCACACACACACACACACACACACACACACACACACACACACACACACACACACACACACACACACGCACACACACGCATGCACGCACATACGCACGCAAACACGCACGCACACAAGCACGCGCGTGCGCGCGCGCACACACACGTGCGCGCACACACACACACACTCACACACTCACGCACGCACGCACACACACACACACACACACACACACACACACCACACACACACACACACACACATACTCTCTCTCTCTCTCTCTCTCCTCTCTCTCTCTCTCTCTCTCTCTCTCTCTCTCTCTTTTTCTCTCTTTCTAGATGCCAGACTCGAGGTGATCATACTTCATACTTACAGCATTCCCTCTGAGTGCAAAATGATGAATTTTTCTGAACTGAACGTATGCACCAATGAGAGACGAGACTTTTTGCGCCAAATGTACTACAATCATACTTGTTAAAACTGGTTTGATGGGAGTGTTGAACGAATTAACTAGTTTCACGGGTAAAACAGAATTAATGTACGTCCCTCCCCCCACATCTAATCTTTATCCCTGTGACAATGCACTGTCGCTCATAGATATAAAAGCAAACCATCACAGGAACAAAATTACAATTCCGAAGACATTTTTTCCTCCGTATCGTGCGTCCGTGCGTGCGTGTGTGTGTGTGTGTGTGTGTGTGTGTGTGGTGTGGTGTGTGTGTGTGTGTAGCTCTGCACGTGTGTATATGTGGTGTTGCTTTTGTTGTACTGGTGGTGGTGGTGATGATGATGGTGTGATGACGATGATGGTGTTGATGGTGTGTTGGAAAAACTTGCTGTTGTTGTTCTCCTTCTTTTGTTGCTATCATTATTGT
>JADBJO010000691.1:22500-25000 GCA_016801955.1 Conus betulinus | reverse complement strand
TACGCCTAGCAAATTGCTTCTTTATGTTTGTTGTAAGTTTCACTAAGAGTTCTGTTGTCGATCTATTCTTTCTGAAACCAGCCTGATTTATGGGTATTGTTTCGATCTTCACACAAAAGTGTGCAAGTCTGTTTAAAAAGATTCTCTCCAAAAAGTTTGCATACATGGGATGTCAATGCTGTAGGTCTATAATTTCTTTTTATTGTCGGTGCAGCTTTTGCCATGTTTGTGAATGGGAACCACAATTGATTCTTTCCATATATTTGGCATATCACCATCACACCAGCATTTTTTTAATATTTCGTACAAGAAATTGATAAAATTCTCAAGCAGATTTTTAAGCATTTGGTTCGAAATTGCGTCCAGTCCCACCGACGTTTTTCTGTTTGGGAAAGGAATGCATTGCATCTCTGAGTTCCTGAAGCGTTAGATGCGCATTAAAAAGGACAATATGAATATAGTGAAGAGAAGTATCCAAATCATTTAAAAAGTATACACAGATGGGTCATTAATTCAGAAAATGCGGACTCCGCTTATTTGATACCTGTTTTTAAAGTAGAGAAATGTTTTTCACTGGGAAATAAATCAGTTTTTACTGCGGAACTTACTTTAATATTAATGGCGTTAAATAATTTTACACGATCTACACTTCAAGTATTTTTGTGTTGATTCAAAGTCTGTGTTTCAGGCACTGAAATCATTAGAATTGCAGAATAGATCAGAAATAACTGAAATTAGCAGTTTGATTCATGCTCTTTCTATACAAGGCACGACAATTACTTTCTGCTGGATACCGTCACACTGTTCGTTTTGTTATAACGATAAAGTAGACGGAGCTGAAAACGAGGTGCAAAAGATAGTTCACAGTCTCTCAGGATGAATTTTCCACTTTCGGTTCAAGAACAATATAGTGTAGTGGAATCATTTGCTTGGAACCATTTCCAGAATTCCTTTAAAACGTCTCATAAAAAGTTTATTTACACAGGTTTTGATATTGTAAACTTTAAAACACATTCCCACATCAGCAGTAGGCTATCGCCCCTTGTGTATAGGTGGAAAGTCGATGCTTTTACAACAAAATTTAGTAAAAATGCCTCATGTGTTTGTGGACAGAGCATCACAGTTGATCATATTATCTCATGTGCCGCTATCAAACAAATCATACCCATGCTTTCTACATATACAATTAGAAATATTTTTGAATCACCAGTATTGACCTATGAATTCTTTTTTTTCTTTATCAAAGAGTCCAATAAGTAAGTACTTATAGTTTCTTAAATTCATTATCTCATTCTTATGAGGTTACTTTTAAGTCAGTTAAACATTTACCTACCACTAAATCTACATAAAATATACGAAAGGACGATCGTCATCTGTCCCCTACCTCTCGCTGTTCTCTCCCATATCAAAACCATTTGTAATTTCCTATGTTTAACATGGTTTGTTTGTTATTTACTTATTGTTTTGATGATGAGGTTTTTTTCCCTGTCTAATATCACCTAGAGTGGATAGACGTTAAATCTGAAACTAACACACACACACACACACACACACACACACACACACACACACACACACACACACACACACACACACACACACCACGCGCATTCTTCTGTCAGTGGCATCCTATACAATAAGATAAATATATTTCCTTCATAAAACGGCAACCCCATATTGCGTTGGTTAATTGGGATGCTGATAAAAGAGTAGACGGCGAAGAAAATACAGGCGGTGCGAACTGGCACGGGACGAAATGACACAGGGGGCAAAATTTGAAAGGACGAGATGAAATATGGCGAATCAGGATGTCCCCGGCCTACTGACTTGCACTTTAAAATGTCGAATAAGTACGGTAACTCTTCCCCATGATGAAATAATTACACGCCCATAACTCCGAACGAATGCTGCTTACGACACCAAATGGCGTATTACAAATGCCATGATAGAGCACACCTGCATTTCTGCTAGACGATTGTGTGTCGTAAGCAGCATTCGTTTGGAGTTATTTCAGCATGGGCGGAGGAGTTGCCATGATTGTTGGTTATTTACTGTGTACTATTCCCTGCCTCACATGTGATTTCCTTTCGCGCTCGGAAGTTTCACGTACCCCGCATAAGGTTTCTGAACGACAATATAAGTTTGTGCTTATGAAAATAGAATGGACGGTCGAGTTTGCCAGTTGTTACACTTCTTTTGCTTCTTAACAACTTTATTCTTACGTCGAGGCGGCCAGATGTTATTTCGTGTCTGTCAGTGCCTTAACAATCTGGGACAATTTTTTTTCTATCAGTACCGACGCGGTGATGAGCCAGCCACGCGAAATTGCGTTCCTTCTTTTTTTTTTTTTTTTTTTTTTTTTTTTTGCTTTTTAAGTGTAGCCCAAGTGTGTGTCGAATGTCAAAAACTCACCCACTGGAGTCCTCAACTAAAATATTATTAGTTCCTGTAACTTTTTTTTGCACTCAAATTTAACATGTATTTGTTGCACGAGCACCGG
>JADBJO010000691.1:12500-20000 GCA_016801955.1 Conus betulinus | reverse complement strand
ATTGCGATATGGATTCATACATCTTTAAGGAAAAGAACAAGTTTACATCATGTTAATCATATACCAAAACAGTTTCAGAGACAATTTGGTAAATTGAATGACTATATGTATTTCAATGGATTTAAATTTTCTGTAGAAAAAAGATTTGGTTCTCTTTAATTACGTTTGATCTACGTATGTAAATACGTGTGTGTGTGTGTGTGTGCGCGCGCGCGCGCGCGCGCGCGCGTGTGTGTGTGTGTGTGTGTGTGTGTGTGTGTGTGTGTGTGTGTGTGTGTGTGTGTGTGTGTGTGTGTGTGTGTGTGTGTGTAGAAGGTGGGGGAATAAATCTTTTAAAGTCTCAAATACGTTTTTCGGTTTCCTGTTCCTTCAAAATTGAAAACCCGAAAAGTCATGTTCACACAGTTATGACCAAACTAATTACAAGTTAACTTTCCTGAAAATGTTTATCTGCATGAGGATCGGGCACCAAAAATCCGTTGCACTTGGCAATCGCTCTCGTGCGGTCGCTACTGACGTATGGTCTGGAAATACTCCTTTCCATTTAGGCATCATATCTAAAGAAACTCCGAATTATTGACCGTAAAGCTGTGAAACTGGCCCTAGGGGGTACCTGTACACGCTAAATCCACAGAAATGTATTAGCTTGTATTCTTTTGCCATTCGATGAAGTAAGAACATTAAGTTCCACTAAAGGTATATTGAGGCGCACGAATGTGGAAGTGAACATTAGATCTGATATTGGTTTTGCCCAGAAATGCAATAAAACGAACCAGTTTACAAATTCTCTCCATACACGTTTGAGATATTTATCAAACAATCATTAACAGTATGTGTCGTCTCATGCACCTGTACTTCCGGTATGTCTATGAGAGTGTACAAGTCCAATTGTTACCATTTCTACATCTAAAACAACAAAAAAAAAGTTTGTCCGAGTGTACTAGCAGCATCAGCCAAAAACTGATTTGGAAGGAAAAAAAATAATCAGTTGAAATTCTACACTGATACTTCGGTTCTGAACGATAGAAGTGGGGGATTTGCTCTTCTGATCAGATTTCAGAAGAGAAAAATCACGTTACTGATGAAAGGGGCAGTCAGTTTTTGCAGCTAAGTTGGGTGGCATGCTATTGGCTTTCAATCAGTCTAGTCCTCCTACCACTGACAAAGTTCAATATTCTGTTTTGTGTTGATTCTCGGTTACATTTTTTCTCTCCAGAATCTGCTTCTTTTGAGAATAATCAGAGATGACTTGAGATTAAGCGTCTGATTAACTATCCTTTATGTGAAATGCAGTAATGTTGGTTTTGCTGGATGCCATTCTACACAAAACGTTCATTCTAATAATCATGTAGACAGAGCAGCAAATAGGGAAGCAAAGAATGTTTCGGGTGTGTAAGTCAGGTGCCCATTTGCATGTAAAGAAATGAACAACCTACTTGAATGTGCCATTTCAAGATGCTTCAATTTATCTTCGAAACCTGGTCAAAGGACTACCAGAATCTGTAGACCTGTTTAAGCTTTGCTTTCAAACTCTATAAGATTTTTTGTTTCTGTCTGCAGACCTACAAGTCTGCCCTTTCAAACTTGTATGCAATTCATTACAGACCTGAAATTGCCGAAATACCACGTATATATGCCGTGGCGATGTCTTTTATTCGATGTTTTGTTGTTATTCAGCAGACCATTTTTGACGGCGATTTAATTAAGCATGTCTTACAAGAAATTGTTCCATATACAAGCTCTTATAATGTTGAAGTTTTTGTTTTACTTTTTTTGCATTCGTTAACAGTTGATTTTGTTGTTTTGCGGTTGATTCTGTTGTTGAATTAATGATGAATCTTTTGCAAGGTCCATTGCGTAATATTCTTGAACTCTACTTTAAACCCCATCGGATGTTCATCTTTGATTCCTCTCATTTCTATCATTTTCTTCCTACGCACTTTCCAACTGTCCTCCCTCCTCTCTTACTTAGCTCATTCCTTCCCCCCCCCCCCCCCCCCCCCCCCTTCATTTTTTTTTCAGAGACAGTTCCGACATAAGATACAAGATACAAGAATACTTTATTATCTCAGTTCTGAGAAATTACAACCGTGCTGCTGACTATACATCAGTGACATAAATAAACATGAAAAACAATGAACAATAAACAAGTAATGAAATTTATCTCGATTAGACATTTACAATAACCTGCATACGTAACGGAACAGAATTCGTATATACACTTTTGATGATGATGAAGATAACGATGATGATGATGATATAGAGAGAGAGAGAGAGAGAGAGAGAGAGAGAGAGAGAGAGAGAGGGAGACTTTCAAGTTAAGGTGACGGGTATTTGTTTGTTTGCTACTTGTTTGTTTTTTCTGGGATGAAATACGCCGTTAGCACCGGCGAGCCTTAGAAACAATCTCGATATAAAGTTATATTTATTGCACACAAACGAATGAGGAAAAAAAATCAAATGAAATGCAAGCAGGCAAACGCAGTAAACAAGCAATGTAAAGCCCTCAAAAGGTTACGAGCGACACACAAGAAATCATGATCAATTAATTTCTATTGACCCGTTTAAAGACAATTGTCTATCAATATGGGAACAAAACAAAACCAAACCAAAACAAAAAAAAATGAAAGAGAGAAGAACAATACGTTGTAAACTACAAGAACAAAGAAACATTCCCATATTACAGCATTATTGCTTTGTTTTTCGTGCACATTTCTTCTTCCACTTTCTGCGCAGTCAAGGAACCCAACTGCGAATCAGCACAGGAGGTAGAAAGGTGGACGGTGGGGACCAGGGGTGGTGATATGTGGAGAAAAAAAGTGAAAGGGAGTGGGGGGAGGGGGGAGAAGACGTAGAGAAACGAATAGGAAATGGAGGGCGGAGAATGTTGAGCGATAGGGGAAGGAAGGTGTCAAGTGTCTCTGGGGATTCAGTGGACAATGGTATCCTCGTTTTCCAAGTAGATTCTGTTAAAAGCTGAAGTAGTTCCAACAAGTCTTTTATCGTCTTTTTTTTTTTTAACATTCTGCCCTCTTTTCTGACCGCTCTCTGCCCAAACGCCAGACGGCAGTAATGGCAAGAGGCTGACGAGGAGAGGAGGCGGCGTTTGGCTATCGGATGAGACAGTAGCTGGGAATTGTAAAGGCGATTGGGTGCTCACAAGACCTGAGGTTGTGACGCAGTCAGGCTTATTTGGGGTTGATTTTATTTTCTTCCAGTAGACTTGCCACTTTTGTGACCTATTCATTTAATGTTTATTTGTTCTTTTTTGTCTTTTATTGTGTTTTTTGTCGTCACGTTTGATTTGGTTTTTTTTTCTTTGTCATCCTGGTCTCCTTGTTGCTGTTGTTGTGTTTAATGTGTTGTTCGTTTGTTTGTTGTTTGTTTGTTTGTTACTGTCGTTGTGTAGTTCTTCTATTCAGTGAGTTTGTTTCTTGTTGTTTTTTTTTTTTGGTTTCCTGATTCCTGCTTCCCTCTCATTGTTCAGTTTTTCTTTGATGGTTTTATGACCTGAGACGAAAGCAGTGCAAGCGCGTTTTTCTTTCAGTAAACTGCCATAACTAGTTCCTTAAGATTCAAATTATGTGTTTGTTGTTTTTGTGTTCTTAGTCATCACTCATCACCGGAAGAAAGATAAGTTATTGAAAACGATAATATTCTATGTTTCTGTCTTGTACACATAAATTGCTGTTTAACTTAAACTGCCGTTTGAACATGATATAATACGGGTGTTTTTCTTACACATACATCTTAAAAGAGCACGAGAGAGCATAATCTTCTGTTGCGGTTGGACTCGCCCTTTAAGTCAGCTCATGAGTTAAACAAATAATTCTCCCACCAGCCGCTTTTGCGTAGAGGTGAAGGTCATAGACCATGTGCTTACAGGTCGTTGGTTCTCGTGACAGTCATTTGTGTGTGTGCATGTGTGTGTGTGTGTGTGCGTGCGTGCGTGCGTGCGTGTGTGTGTGTGTGTGTGTGTGTGTGTGTGTGTTGATCACCTGATCGGCTCCCAAAACTGAGTTTGCAGTCGGTTCCAATGGGAATCTCTGGCCCACGCAGCTGATTTCATTCATTTAATGGATGCGTTCGAGAGACCGTTGCTCACAAGTGTCTACATCTCTCAGACCTGGCTGATGCCAGAGTGTAGGATGAAATGAAACTTTCAACTCCGCGGTGTAGCCCCTAACCACAGTGGAACTCCCAAGCATCATTTTCCTCATAGTCATCTACATCCATCAGCGCCCGTTCGTTCCTCAACCCGTGTTCCTTCTGTAGGGTGCAGCGCGCCTGTCGGTAGTCCGACTAGTTCATCGCACGAGCTATTCGTCCTACATTTGCTAAACAAAATTTGGCAGAGAGAGAGAGAGAAAGAGAGAGAGAGGAGGGAGGGAGAGAGGTGGTTAGCAACGCTACAAAGGTGGAGACAAAGTGCGAAAGCCAAGAGAAGCAGACTGTCCAGCAGACTAAAACATCAACACTTCTAGTATGGAGAAGGACTGCAATTCACTTTGCTACTCCTCCCGAATCATCCCCCCACACCTGCAACGCCTGAGGCTCATTGCGATGGGAAGAGTGAGGGCAAGATCTCTATGTATCGTGTCTCACACGTTTTTCGTGAAGGTGGAGGAGAGAAAAAACCAGGAGCTGTTAAGTCAAAACAGCTTCGTCTCCCCTCGGCCTGTAGCTGTGGTCTTGAATTTCCATGCGTACCCCTCTTGCACTGGCTTGAGAGCGACGCCCGACTCGTACCCGGTCTTTTTGTCATCTCGGTAAGATCCCTCGCTGAACTGACGCATGTGGGCCCCTTACGCTAACAGCTGACCTTAAAATGACATCAGTGCACATTCCCTTGCGGATGTAACCTACTCATTCTTTCCTAAAGCTGCGCGTTTTTACTGAGCGTGGCCCTCAGTGAAATTTCCACACACTGGAAGACACTGTATATTACTAGAATGTGGGCTGTCTCCCTCGCGTCCTCTCTCTCACAGGGGCCAGGGATAGTACGGACATAGGCGCTGACCCGGTTCTCACTGAACGCTCTTAAAGCAGACAATACCGTGGCATGCGTTTGTTCAACAGATGGGAGAGGGTGCGTTACTGTGTTTTATTACAGAAATCGTATTTTCTTCTAAAATACCCTTTTTAGCGGTCGATTCTGTACCCAGTGCAATAATTACAATACACGTGTTTATCGTTAAACGACAAAAGTGACGAAAAATAAACGCACAATACTCCATTCGGGACAGCCGTAAGATGATGATGCGCTGTTTGCCTAGGGGGGCCACACTTGCAGGGCAGCTGGCGAACTGGACTGTGTCTCGCTGAGTGGTATCCCGCCGTGCGCCCCCCACCCCCCACCCCCATCCCCCCCCCTGCCGTATTGGACCCTGCAGTGCTATGTTTGGTTCCATTAAGCCGAATGCCATCATGGCGGTCTATCAAACGACTGAATTGGATTCCTTGCGTTGCTTCTGTATTTTCGAATGGCCCTCCAACGACATTATTCATGATGAGCCTCCGTAATTTGCATTCATTTTCCTTCCTGAAGCACCACTTCCACCCTAGACGAGTAGAGGATTGTGTATAATGTTTGGATGGAGCAGGAAAAGAAACAGCATCACATCGAATTCTGTTTTAGATTAGTATATTCTATTGTGTTTTATATAGTTTTTCACTCATTCATTTATTTGTTTGTTTTCATTAGTTTTATTCATTTACTTATTTATCTACTTATTTACTTTTATTTTTCATTTATTTTTCATTTATTCGCAAATTTATTTAACTACATATTTCTTTATTTTCATTTGTTTATTTGTTTGTTTTTCTGTTCTCTTTACATGAATGGAACTTGTAACCTCGTAGTGATTTTCCGTGCAGTCATCCTTTCTCGTCGAGGGAGAAAGACTTGCCCCGTACAAACAGGTTCACAATGGGAGGCTAAGGCATAGGAAGCTGCTGCCCCCTTCACCCGGGTTACAGGCTGCCTAAAATGATTGTACAAGTATTCGTTCAGGGTCTGTTGTCAGTCTGGAATTGGATGTGGCTATCATTGAGCAGTACCTGGAAATGTTAATGCCTTAAACATAGTAAGTAAGAAAGCTATTATCGAAGTAAGAAAACAGTAACTAAGTGACAGACTAACATAGTATATATATGCATATATATATATATTTTTTTTTTTAAAGGTACTGATATCTATGGGTAATAGTTACATCCAAACCAAACAACAGAACATGAACGAATCTAGAATCGTAGACAGACAGACAGAGGCAGACAGAAAGATGGATATATAGATAGACAGACAGACAGACAGACAGATATAAATTTCAAGCAAAAATATACGTAGTAGGCTTACGAAGGTCCACTGGCAGCGCACCATGAAGTCGGTGCTGGTGATAAAAGACCCATGAAACTTTTATTTCAAAATTCAACTTGTGCATTACAGAGATTCGTAACGCGCAATAATAAAAACCCAGAATACACAGAAAAGTACAACAAAACTTCAAACTTGTAACAACTTTTTTTCTTTACTACGTGCTAATGGTTTTCTTTTTCGTGTTTCATACTCGCTCACAACGCCCTTCCGGAAGCTTTAAAATTTGGTTTTAAATTACTGTGTTACGAGTTGACGCACCGAGTGCAGCTTACATAGATACATAAGTGAAACACGGAACTGTTGCCTGCCGTGTGAAAGTCGTTGTCACTAGCAGGTCACCCTAATCCAGCAGGTTTCAAAGCGAGGTGACTGCGGGCGGAACTGAAACAAAATCAACTGAAAAATCACTGTACTGTTAGACGAAAGAACGAGCAAAGAACAAAGCAGACACTGCATGAAACATTTCGATATTTTGATGTTCTTCAGACGAGACGAACAACAACAATCAAGACGACGGAAACGAAGGACGACCATTCACTTATCTCCTCAAAAAGGACGTCCATTTTGCGCTCATGTTGAAGAGACAGGTGACTGTCTGTTCCTCCCTGGTTTTCTTCGTCTTGAATATGGTTCGTCCCGCTGAAGAAGACCAACGAAGTTGAAGCGCATAGTGTTTCTTTAGGAGTAAGTTGGCTCTTTCGTCTGGCAGCACAGTAATTCTTCTCGTAAGTTTGCTTCATCCTGTAGTAGGTGTCGTGAGTTTCAAACACAATAGCTGTAGGTTACTGGTCCGGCCCAACTTTCACTTTGGAAAGCCGCAGGCACATCTATCTCTCTTGGGGGGAAAAAAAAACAAATCTTATCGTGCACCCTTCACCGTAAGCGCGCGGATATATTTCAAAGTGATACGTCTTTTGCTGGGATTTACTGTGATGTTTGCGCTTATTCCGTAGAGGTCGAAGGCTTCAGAGCCGGATTTTATTATTGAATGCATGTGTTCATGTCTTGCATCAACACGTAACCCTTCAGACTTTGGAGTTCAATGTTTAAAAGGTGTTATATTAATTCACGTATGGATTCCTGCATTTGCCCATAACAAAAGCGCGCGCGCGCGCGCGCGCGTT
>JADBJO010000691.1:0-7500 GCA_016801955.1 Conus betulinus | reverse complement strand
ATGAACTGGTTGATAGAGCAGCTAAAAGTGCAGGACGTAATACTGAAGGAGCAATTCTCACTAACATAAATCTAGATCTGCACGAGCATTATAATCACATTGAAAAACTAGTAAAAAGATAAGTTTGATAAACATGCTGAAGACATCAGATAGCCATTATTCACACACAATTGTATGAAAAGCGTCAGCACAATAAATTCCAAATTAATTTTTAAATCACATATCTGATACAAGTTCAAGACATTAGTTCTCTGATGTTCAAAATTCGTTTAAATGCTTTTAAAACAAAATTTTCTAAAGATATTAAATGTGTATGTGGAAATCAAATTTCTATCCATCTGATTTGCACTGTCCGGGTATCAAAGAATTAATGACAAAAAACTACAGGGGATTTACTGACTCGTCAAATACCATTACCTGTTCAGGAAGTATTAAATGACTTCCATCTTCTTAAATGTTTTCAGAAGTTTTACACCTTAGTCCTATTGGTCTTTTCTTTGAATAGTTAATTTATTGTTGGATTCAATTGTTGTTATACTAATCTTCTGTTAATTGTTAAGTCACGTTTGATATAGATAGTAAACTTCACTTCCTTTCTAATAATTCTGTCATTTTCAACAATTCATATCCCATATAAAGCTTGATAATTATATGGAATTGTAGGTGTAGGCATGTAGGAGAAACATATAATTTTTACTACCACACACTCTCTAAACAATATTAACGCATGCATTAACAATCTCTTCTTTCATACCTTTATTTCTCCTATCCCCCCCCCTCCCCCCCCCCCCCCCCCCCCCCCCCCCCCCCCCCCCCCCCCCCCCCCCCCCCCCCCCCCCCCCCCCCCCCCACACCACACACCCCCGTCTAATATCACTTAAGGGTGAACAGACGTAAAACTAAAGAACGAACACATACACACACACCACTCTCTCTCTCTCTCTCTCTCTCTCTCTCTCTCTCTCTCTCTCTCTCTCTCTCTCTCTCTCTGTGTCTGTGTCTCTCTGTCTCTGTCTCTCTCTCATTATTTAAGAAGAAAATGGGATTGTAATCCCAAAGAAAACCCGGCAACGACACGCGATTTCCATTGATTTGGATTTTTCTTTTTACACAGCAGCCTATGGATGAGAATGTTTTGGTTTTAAACTGATTTCATTTGAGAGTAACATAAAAAAAGTGCTTTAATTTGCAAGTGAAGGCTTGGTACAATCTTCGTCTCACATCGAGTCACGTTTGTCGTTCATGTCATGTACGTTGTATATGCATGAAAGAAGTAGACGAATCTGTTTTTTTCTGTACCAAAAGTAACCTGTTTATTTGTTTGGTTTTCTTTCTTTCTTTGTTTGTTTGTTCATTTGCCTGTTTGTTTGTTTGTTTGTGGTTGTTATCGTTGTACTTTTTGTTGTACTGTCCACTACTATCTCTACGAGGGCCTAATCATCAAAATAGTCACATTCTCTCTCTCTCCTCTCGCTCTCTTTTCTCTCTCTCTCTCTCTCTCTCTTTTCTCTCGCTCTCGCTCGCTCGCTCGCTCGCTCGCTTTCTCTGTTTTTCTGTCTTGTCTGTCGCTTTCTCTCTCTGTCTGTCTGTCTGTCTCTCTCCGTGTCTCTGTCTCTGTCTCTCTGTCTCTGTCTCTCTCTCTCTCTCTCTCTCTCTCTCTCTCTCTCTCTCTCTCTCTCTCTTTCTTTTCCACGCGCCCCACACACGCATTCGTTAAACTCAAAGTCTTGAAACGAATGCAAGAAGCAATGAAGAAGGTCCGGTAAAGAAATACGAGTTCCATAGTTTGTGTCTTTTTTTTATTAAAGAGCAACCGTAAGACTGCACTCAGTTGATTTATTTTATTTCACGGTAACATAAAACGTGCTTTAATTGTCCAGGGATGGTTTGATGGAATCTCCCTTCTCACATTAAGTCATTGTCACACATTGAGTCTTTGTAATCATTTAGTCATCAAAGAAGAAGACCAAAATTTGGGGTTTCTTTTTTTTTTTTTTTTTTTTGTGAATGAGAAATAATCTGTTTAAATTTGAGCTGCTTTTTTTCCTGTTTGAAAATTGTTGTTGTCTGTGTTGTCATTGACCTCTTTCTCCATCCTAAGGCCGAAATTATTTGTTGTTTTGTTTGCATTTTTATTTTTATAACTCTATCCTCTCTAGTCTAATGTTTCTGTCTCATAGCTCTAGATTTCTCTCTCTCTCTCTCTCTCTCTCTCTCTCTCTCTCTCTCTCTCTCTTCTTATTCTCATTCTTCGTCTTCTTCTTCATTTTCTTCATCGTCTTCTTCTTCTTCTTCGGTCCGTTTGCTGCTCTGCTCCTCTCCTCTTCCTAATCCTCATACCTTCCTACCTAATGCTCCTCCTCCTTAGTTACCCACGCGGCAGTGTGTGTGTGTGTGTGCGCGCGCGCGCGCGCGCGCGTGATTTTTTAACGTAATAGCTTGTCCCTCAGCCTCGTTTCCATTCCTCAGCCTGTTATGCACCCAGAGCGAAGAGAGGGTGAACGACCTTGTGTTCGTCCATGGTTTTCGTTGTCTGTAATTTTAGAGATGTCTTGCCTGTAGAAGACCAATAAGTCGAACAACGCGTGCGGGTTTGTTTATAAGGTGTTTGTTATTGGTTCGGCGACAGGTAGTAAAACGGTGTTCAACAAAACTGTCCGCCTGCAGTGGCTTCACTTTGAAAGCCGCATTCAGAATGCGATGTGTATACTGGAGTAAATAGAGACGTCCCTAAGGTGGGGAAGCCAAGGTCATTCTGTGAACGCCAACCATTACGCTTAGTTTACCGTCATTTTTTTTTTTTTTACCGAAGAAAAAGGTCGTTTGAAATTCAATGCAACAAACAAGCAGGAAGAAACCATTGAAAAAGGAGATACATGTAGCAAGCAGCATCTTCATTACGCCTGCCTACCCCCCCCCCTCCCCCCCGCCCCCCCGGGGGGGTACAGGCCGCCCAACCAAGGACATCCATGCATCTCTGTCCTGGGCTCTTTTTCTCCAGATGGTTCCAAGTCATCCCCATAGTTCCTGAGTCGTGCTTCCAGGTCCCCGAGCAGCCAGGTGTTCCTCTGCCGAGCACTTTTCCGTTTTCTTGTTTTCCATGTTAGGGCTTGTTGGGGTGGTTGTTGCTTGCAGGGGATCCGCAGCGTACGCCAAATCTAGAAACAACGACATGGGGCTGGATTGGACATAATTAGCAAGCAGAACTGGCAGAATGAACAGTCACTGTCGTGTTTAGCGGTAAAAATTTCACTAAACAAGCAACAAGATTACTAAGAAAAAGAACACAAATCCTCATTTCATAAATTCTAATTGATGTGAAAGGTGGGAGAGTTTTGTAGATAAGTAGGGAGTGAATGGGGTAAATGATCATCTGATGAAAAACAGAAAAGGGGACGCGGTTTTCTGATTTCACCTGTATTTTGCTTCCGTTTATTGACCTCTTAACTAGCGATACAAACAAGATACGGTGGGTCGTTAATGAATGAAATCTGAAGGAACTTCGATGTGGATTGTTATCCTTTTCTCGCAAGATCCATTACAGTGATGTTTTGAATTGGTAGTCACTCTGTGCGCATTCGGTTCTCAACACTGGTCGTGTGTGGGCAGATTGTGGACTGTGGGAAGAACCGAGAGGGAATTATCACTATCTTGGGCGGGACGGTGAGTATACCTTTCTCAAGGGAATGCCAATGCAGATGCTGCCATCCATTTGCTTAAAAGCTGTACGGGGATCATATGGAAGCGATCTGTCTGTCGGTCTTTAAACGGTCGTCTGTCTGTCTTGTCTGTCTGCCTGTCTGTCTGTCTGTTAGTCGTCTCCTAGCTCTCTCTCTCCTCTCTCTATCTCTCTCTAGCTCACTCCATCTGTCTCTCTTATTTTTCATTCTTCTTCTTCTCAACCAACCCTCTCTCTCTCGCCTACCTGTCTCCACTCTTCTTCCTACGGCTTCAAAATCTCTCCCATTCCCGAAACCTCCTAGGCTTCTTCTCTATTTATATCTTCTTCTCTTCTTCTTCAATGTTCTTCGCATCTTCTTCTGTGTTGTTTTTTTTGTTTTTATTCTCTTCTCTTTTCTCCTTCTTTGTTTCTTCTCTCTGTCTCTGTTTCGCGCGTCTGTCGGCCTCTTCTCTCTTCTCTCTTTCTATCTCTCTGCTCTCTTCTTCTCTCTCTCTTCCCCTCAAGCGGGAGAGAGAATGGATTGAGTGGAAGCTTTATCAGAGAGGATAGAATGGGGACGACAGGAACTGGGGAGTAGTGGTTTTGAACAGAATCAGGGAGTGCGGAAAGTGCGGTTGGGTGGGTGGGTAGGGGGGGGGGGGAGTGGGGGATAGCTAATGAGACAGGGCCATGTGTCGTGGGGTTGATCCGGTGTGGATCGTGCTGCCCATCTCATCGTTCCTTAGCAACGCATTGACAAACACAGCCTGGCCTAAGACAACGCATTGTGTAGAGGATATTGGAACGATCAGGTGAACATTCGCTCTCTCTCTATCTCTCTCTCTCTCTACTCTCTATCTATCTCCTATTCTCTCTTCTATCTCTCTAAATCTATGTGTGTGTGGGTGTGTGTGTGTGTTTTTTTTTCGTGTGTGTGTGTGTGTGTGTGATAATCACAGCATCATCGCATCGTCACGTTCTTCCTCTCATCCGCGCGTTCGTGCTCGTCATTATCAACTCTGTTTTTCTCCGTCACGACTCGTTGCCTAGGCGCTGTTTCTCTCAGGTCGTCTAGAGGGGAGTGGGGGGGGCGGGGGGGGGGGGGTGGAGTAACATCACGCTAGGTGCGAAACACACCTAAACTTAATGGAGGATTTAGTTCGTCAAACGGTTGTCTTCCACTTGCTGAGACGACACGACGAAGAACCACACATGACCATTCTCGAACCATACATACACGCCCTACACCCATCCTCCAGCATCACCAACTCAGACCACAACGCGCGGGGGTCCTGTGTGAAGACGCTAAGCTGCCCCCCGCGCGCGGCAATACACACATCACACAAACACACCCTCACACCACAAACACACACACACAGGCAATCCACGTGAGCGCGCACGAGAACCACATACATCAACGGATCACAGTACACGAGACAAGCCGCACGCACACCGCACGTACACGAAAACAAACAACACAACACATCACCCACACGAACACAAATCACACACACACACACACACACACACACACATATGCACACAAAGCGCCATACAACACATCATACCAAACGCCATCGCACACACGCGCGCGCGCAACGCGCGAGCAGCTGCGGCGCGAACACACACAAACACAAACACACACACACAAAAACTTACACTAATGCGCGAAAAGACGTACTACAGGTGCAAATTAATTATACCGTGTCTGTCCAGTTTACATTAGATTTAGTTGTGCTGGCGGGAATGTCTCTCTTTGTCATGTCTAGCTGTCTGATTGCTCTCTATCTACTCTCCTCTCTCATCTCTCTTCTGATCCTAATCTCTCTCTCTTATCTATCCAGCTCTGGGCTGTACGATACGTTCGGTCGTCGTTCTGTGCGCGGCTCGTTGTGTCCCCCCCCCCCCAATCGCTCGATCCGACTAAGCATACATACAGAATCATTTTATCTTCTATCCCGCAGAGGTTCTTCTCCCATCTTTTGTTCATTCCGACCTTCTTGTACAAAAGCAGGTCTAGTATTCTATCTGAGGTGTCTGATGTCATAGCAGGACACATGACAAGCTCTGAATTTGAACTTTCAAATATGGTAGGCCAGTGAATGTGGATGCTCAGACTTCCGGTGGGGCGAAAGCCCGACAGGGGGTGTCAGCGCTACAGGAACACCAGCCTGGTTGTTCACCATTCAGTATAGAGTGTACAGACCCAAACTTTTTTTCCGGGTTTTTTGGGGGGGAGGGTTTTAATCGGGTTTTGTACAAGCTTTTAGTGCGTCTTCGTATGTGTTTCTGTGTATGTGAGCAGGGGTCCGGCGTGAAGTTCCGTGGTGGGTGTGTGTGTGTGATGTGGTGTGTGTGTGGGGTGTGTGAGAGAGCCGAGAGAGAGGTGTGTTGGTGTCGTTGTGTGTGTGCGGGTGCTTGTGTCGGTTGGGGTGCAGTGTGAGTGCGTGCGTGCGGCGTGGTGACTTGTGTTGTGTGAGAGGGCAGACAGAGTCGGGAGTGAATTATGTCTGTGTGTCTTTGTGCGCGCGCATAAGAGCATTTATACTAATGCTCACATGTATCTTCCGGCATGATCTCTGCCTCTCTCTCTCTTCCTCCCTATATCTCTCACTACCTTCTCTATCATCTCTCATCTCTCTCTCTGATCACTCCCTCTCTCTTCTCTCTCTCTCTCCCCCTCCCTCTATCTCGATCTCGATCACTCTCGCTTCTTCTCTCTCTATCTCTCTCGCTTTTCAGCATGCATTAGCTATGCTCCAGTCTTTGAAAAGAAAATACGTATGCGTATGCCATTCTCAACCCCAAATGAATACACTAGTTCATATTGGTCTTTGTGTGGCTATTGAGCATGGCATTATGGGACAGGATTTCTCCTCCTTGCAGTGCTCCTTGGACGTTGAACTGATCAATTCCAAATTCTTCAACATCAAAATCTTCTTGGGCACTAAGGTTAATTGCAACTGCTTTTCAAAACGACCCATCCCCCCCCCCCCAGCCACCGAAACAGGCACAGGGGAAGTGGGGAAACATGAAGTACTGTGAAAAGATAAAAGACATAGAAAGAGGAAATCTGAAAAAAAAAAAAAAAAACAAAAACAGAGGTAGAACAGAAAAAAATATTAAATATGCAACAATAAGAGAAAGAAAGGTAAGAAAATAAGAAAAAAATATAAAAAAGATATGAAAAAAATAATACTGCAAAGAAAGCCGACGACACTTTAAGATTCTAAGAGAAGAAACACAAGGAAATGTTTGAAGAGCAAAACACAACAACAAATAAATAATGAATGAAAAGGCCACAATAGTCGAAAACATTGGTATCCGAACCACAGAATCACAGCTGATGGTAAACAACCGCTGGCACAGAAGAGGGGGGGGGGGGGGGGGGGGGGGGACGACCGACCTTCTTCAGACTGCGTTGGTAGTTGCTTCTTCGGATCTACCTTGACTCAAACTTCAATTTAGAAACCGATCCGTGGGTCGAGAAAGTGGGCCCTCCACAACTAATCCCTCTCTCCTCCATGTCAAGACAGACGCGGACATAGCGCGGACGGTCTTCAGACGGTGCCTCAGGAGCCCTACAACACCTGCTCAACGACAGGACACAGCCAAATCTCAAAGAAGTTCCGGCACGGGCAGAGTACAACAACAACACTCGGGAGCCAGGTGGGCACAGACAACCACGCCTCGGGTCCACGGCTCCGCCATTAGGAGTTCACTGGGCAAAAGTGTTGGGTTGTGGGGGGGGGGGAGGAGGAAGGGCGGTGGTGGTCGGCGGTAGGATAGAGGGTGATTGAGAGGTCGGAAAGATTTCCTGGGGGTAAGGGAGGGTAGTG
>JADBJO010000690.1:558366-593245 GCA_016801955.1 Conus betulinus | reverse complement strand
GTGGTCATAAAGAACAATCATGTAGGAACAGTGTGGATGGACTGATAATGGTCAATTGTCATAACGAAACAATAATTAACTACAACATGATAACACCACACATATACATCTCTCTCCTCCTCTCTCGTCTCTCTCTCTCCCTCCTCTCTCTCTCTCTCTCCACTCCTATCTCTATCTATCTATCGGCTCTATGCTATCTAGCTATCTATCTATCTATATAGATAGAATAGATAGATAGATAGTTAGATAGATAGATAGATAAATACATATAATACATCCATCATCATACATATATACATATACATACATACATATAAACATCACAACCAATCACATACAGTATACGCAATACAGTATATACAGCAAACATACAGCCGTGGGTAGATACATAAAATACATTCAAAGGGTTAACATAATTGTAATACAGCATAAAAAAACATGCCCAGATATTGTGATTATGATACATATACAACCAACACTCACTATAACATTACAATACAGCATAATACAATACGAAAACATGCAATGTGATAAGATATATATATACAATATAAAACAAATACGACGTACACCTGCAGCCCCCATGTAATACATACACCATGATGCAATAAGCATATACAATACAGATAATTTAATACGATTAGTACTATCACCATACAACTCGATTCAATATAGTCCAGTAGGCCTAAAAGGCTCAAACAAGTGATCAAACACAATATGCGGCTAGCAGTAAGGTGCAATACGATGCAAATGCATCTTTTAGAAAAAAGAAAAACAAAAAGCAATAGTGTAAACAAAACTATAAACAATATTAGATGCACACAATACAATACAGAAAGCAGTGCGATACTCATAATACAACACACACTGTACAGTACCACAGAAACTACACAATATCACATACATTACAAAGAAAAACAGTGCAAAAACAAGACCATTCGGCTCAAAGTACAACATACACTTCAATGCATGCAATACCATGCAATGGAATAGCAGCCCGAGATACTACGCAACACACATACGAACAATGCAACGCGATTTGAATAGAAACCGACACGAAATTACATAAAACAACTTGCAATACGACACTTCACACTACAACACAGAAATGAAATAAATAAAAATAGGATACAGTCCACAACACGGTATGATCTAATGCAACCCAATGCAAGACAAAGATGATACAATGCCGTGCTTACAATTCTCCGCACGATTACAACTCTACACCAGCATAGTCTCATACTATGCAACACAACACCACGCCAGACCACACAGCACAACACAGCACACCAACAATACAGTACAATGTACTAGGTCCTGTATTCATCCTCAACGAGGACTTCACAAAGTGATGCTGAACAAATGTGAAAAGGAGCGGTTTTTTGTTGATATGTTTTTTTTCCGTCATATATGTGCATTATCCGTGTCCGACGCACGCGCGCGCCACACACACACACACACACCACACACACACACACACACGACCACTCGTGCACACACACACACGCACACGTGCACACAACAACATACTACATTATATATCATATTGATGGATACATAGATAGATGGATAGACGAGATGGATAGATAGATAGATAGATATACACAGAGGGCGTGCTCGCATCGCGCCGCGCGCTGCACACACAACCCACACACACACCACACACACACAACACGCACACGCACGCTGGTTATATACGTGAGTGGGTCAAGGGGTGTGTGCCCCCCCCACAAAACGATGTTACCTCACTGACCTGCCTGTTCAAACCATATAGGTCAAAAAAAACTGTCTTATTTACAAACTCTTCAGGGCAGGACTTGATTACAAAGGACGGATTTGTCAAACAAAGCCATATAAGTGAGTTCAGTTGTGTGTGTGTGTGTGTTGTGTGTGCAGAAATGTGTTTTTCTGAGCTATGACCAGAGTGATACCTCTAACCCATCTCAGAAGGACCACAGCTCCAATCGCTTCCAATCGCTTCCGCAAGTTTACGTGCGAGGTGACAGATGGAAGTAGGTAAGGGTTCGCATGCATGAATTCTATATAAATGTTCTTCTTTGTAGTAGTCATTTGTAAGCGTGCAGATTCATAGTGATAACTCTATTTTGTGTAATATTTCCCTTAGCGGCTCCTGCCGTGCATTGCTTTTTTGTTGGTTGGTTGTTTGGTGGTTGGTTGGATTGTTTTTTCAGACTGTGCATACTCATGAAACTTCCGTGAATACTTTTGAAAATATAATAGCTCGGCTTTCAAAACCCGTTTTCAACTTGGTATGCCCATTTTACAAACAACACCAAAAACAACAAACTTCAAAAAAAGGCATCAACGAACACACGGCGGATACCATGTCTTCCTTAACTGAGCCGGCCCTACCATGGGGAGGGGTTTCGCGTACCAGGTAGCAGACAGAACAGTATCACTGGTAGACGTTCTTTTTGCGCCGGGCGATCTCCAGCGACTTGGAGCTGGGGATCCAGACCGTGAGTCGGGAGAAAGCCGCAGGGTCAGCAGCCTGCCACGACACAGTGTGCTCTGGTCCGATCGCTCATCTCCCCATGACAGTGATGATGAGCGCCCATACAGAGCGCAAACATGGCAAATAGAAAGCTCTTTGCATTGTGGATAATTATCACAGTGGAATAGATATATTGAGGACAAATAATATATTATTGTTCCCAGACCAGAGTTGCAATTGAGGGGGGGGCGGGGTTCAACGAATGGGGGGGGGGGGGGGGGGGGGGGGGGGGGGGGGGGGGGGGGGGGGGGGGGGACGAGAAAATAAAAAGAAAAGAAAAAGAAAAACATTGTCAAAGAAATGAAGAAAAAGAAAAACAGAGACAAAAACTAAAGTAGAAAAGTAAAAAACTAAAAAAAAAAAAATCGGATAAACAAAATAAAGAAAATGCAAATTAAACAAAACAATAAACACAAAGACATGTTTGTCGAATACGCGCTTTGCTTGTCTTGTGTATCAAATAAGCATTTCATCGTTCTTGTTTATGCGTTTATGCGTTTTCCTTTTGGCTTACATAGTTTCGCTGTCCAGAGAAGGAAAAAAAAAAGGCAAAAAGAAAAAAGAACAAAACAAACATTAATATGACACTGCAAAATGTTACCCCCCGCTGACTAAACGAAGATCAGCAATTGTGAGAGGGAGGGGGGAGGGAGGGAGGGAGAGGACACACGGGACACACACACACACACACACACACGCGCGCGCGCGGCGCGCGCGCGCGCACAAAGCGCACACACACACGCACATGCACACGCGCGCGCGCACACACACACACACACACACACACACCACACACACACACACACAGACCGTCAGTCAGACAGACCAAGAATAGAAAGAAGAAAAGACCCCCAAAAAAAATGAAGACAAGAAAGAAATACAAGAAAAAAAAACACATAAATGCAGAATATAAACATCCTGCTGCAACGCGATACGAAATATCTACCAAAAGAATGGCCGAAGGAAGGAATAAGAGGGGAAAGGACAGAGACAGGAAGGGAAAGGAATAGAAAGAGTGGGAGAGAGAGGAGAAAGCTCCGGAAAAAAAATGGGGAAAATAAGGAAGAAGACAGAGAAGTTGGATGGAAAGAAAAAAAAAAAAAAAAGAACAGAAAGGAAGAAAGAAGAAGCAGAGGCGGAAGGAAAGAGAGGGCAAAGATGAATGAACGAAGAAACGAACAGCGGCGAGAAGGAGGGAAAGGATGCAAGTACTTTTAACATTCACACAACGCTTTGATAGAGTCACACGTGATACCAAGAGACGAGGCGGTTTGGAAAGCTTAAAGGAATGAATAAATGAAGGAAGAAGGGGAAAGAATGAAAAGGCGAAGAAGGAAATTAAAAAAATGGAGCCAAAGACTGCAAGGAAAAAAAAATACAGGTAAAACGAAAAAGAAAGAAAAGATGACAGAAAGAAAGAAAAAAAAAAAAAAAAAACAGAAAGAACGGGGAAAGAAAGAAAGAAAAAAAAAACAAAAAAAAAAGAAAAAAAAAAAAAAAAAGAAAAACAAAAAAAAAAAAGAAAAAAAAGAAAGAAAGAAAGAAAGAAAGAAGAAAAAAAAATGGCAAAGGAATAAAGGAAGAAAGAAATTAAAAATGAAACGCAGGAAGAAAAGAAAGGAAAGGAAAGTGAAAAGGAAGAGAGGAAGAAAGGAGGAAATGAAGACAGGAAAGGAAGAAGAAGAAGAAATGAAGAGAAGAGAAGAAGAAGAAGAGAAGAAGAAGAAGAAGGAAGGAGGAGGAGGAGGAGGAAGGAGAAGGAGGAGGAGGAGGAGGAGGACAAGAGATCGAAAGAAAGAAAGAAAGAAAGATGGTGAGAAGAAATGAGGAAGAAGAAGTGAGAAAGAAGGAAGGAAGGAAGGAAGAACTTCTCTGCCACCAAGCCTGTGCCACAGGCGACGTCCAGAATCAGCAAGGCTGCCTCTGTCCGTTAGGGTACGCCTCTACCAGGGCGTACGGCTGCATGCGTCGGCCCCTGGTACTTTTCTTGCGCCACGTCCTGTGTGATGATGATGATACGACCGACTGCCGTCTCATGACTTTCCGTTTCTCACTCGGTCTGTCTGTCTGTCTGTCTGTCTGTCCTGTCTGTCTGTCTGATGTTTGTACTCTCTGGCTGTGGTCTCTGTTTGTTTCTCTGTGTGTCTGTGCCTCTTCTGTCTCTTTCTCTCTGTCTCTCTCTGTCTCTGTGTCTCTGTACGTCCGTCCCCCCCCCCCCTCTCTCTCTCTCTCTCAGTACACACACCGCACGCACGCACGCACGCACGCACGCACGCACGCACGCACGCACGCACGCACGCACGCACGCACGCACACACACACACACACACACACACACACCGTCTGTACTCTCTGTCTCTGTCTGTCTGTCTGGTAAATGGTGGAAGCTTTCCATCCATTGTCGTAATAGTGTGCAACACGATGGACTTGTCTAACACTTCAGGCAAAGGCATGCAATATGACGGAACTTTTCAACACTTTTTTTTTAAATGCAACACTTTTTCAAATCAAACATTTCTGGAGCTTACAGATACGCCAAAAGCGTGGCGCAGAAATTTCAACACGTCAAAACATAAATTGGCACATCTGTAGGACACATAAATATTTTTGTATATGTAGTTATAGTAACTTCACGTAAAACACAGAAGAATAAAGCGAAAGAGATTCATCAACGGTCACGAAAGAAAGACTGGAGAAAGCACCTCACGTAAAATTCAGGCTTAAATTATGTTAGGCGTATTTCATTTCTGTGAGTTTGGCATAAAAACAATAATGCCCCTCACCATTTATATTAGTTTACAACCATAGCCCAGCGTTTTTCAACAGTGATATTACAATATTATGTGAGACCAATAAGTACAACTTGTTAAATGCTGTCAAACATACAAAACTTACCATTATGATATGATATTGTAAGGTATGTTGCTACAATGATATGCCACATGATGCAATTCCCTAATACCCGATACCTGTCACCATGCTACACGATGGAAATTTATAACAAACTACCTGATGCAATGACATGCTATATGATGGAACTTTATAACACCTGATACAATGACTGCTGAGTGATGGAACTTATAACACCTGATGCAATGACATGCTACATGATGGAACTTTATAACACCTGATGCAATGACATGCTACATGATGGAACTTTATAACACCTGATGCAATGACATGCTACATGATGGAACTTTATAACACCTGATGCAATGACATGCTACATGATGGAACTTTATAACACCTGATGCAATGACATGCTACATGATGGAACTTTATAACACCTGATGCAATGACATGCTACTCCTGGAACTTTAAACACCTGATGCAATGACATGGCTACACCGTGGAACTTTATAAACACCTGATGCAATGACATGCTGCACCGTGGAACTTTATAACACCTGATGCAATGACATGCTACACCGTGGAACTTTATAACACCTGATGCAATGACATGCTACACCGTGGAACTTTATAACACCTGATGCAATGGCATGCTACACCGTGGAACTTTATAACACCTGATGCAATGGCATGCTACACCGTGGAACTTTATAACACCTGATGCAATGACATGCTACACCGTGGAACTTTATAACACCTGATGCAATGACATGCTACACCGTGGAACTTTTATAACACCTGATGCAATGGCATGCTACACCGTGGAACTTTATAAAACCTGATGCAATGACATGCTACACCGTGGAAAACGTTATAACACCTGATGCAATGACATGCTACACCGTGGAACGTTATAACAACACCTGATGCAATGACATGCTACACCGTGGAACTTTATAAAACCTGATGCAATGATATGCTACACCGTGGAAACTTTATAACACCTGATGCAATGATATGCTACACCGTGGAACTTTATAACACCTGATGCAATGATATGCTACACCGTGGAAACTTATAAAACCTGATGCATGATATGCTACACCGTGGAACTTTATAAACCTGATGCAATGATATGCTACACCGTGGAACTTTATAAAACCTGATGCAATGATATGCTACACCGTGGAACTTTATAAAAACCTGATGCAATGATATGCTACACCATGGAACTTTATAATACCTGATGCAATGACATGCTACATGATGGAACTTTATAACACCTGATGCAATGACATGCTACACATGGAAACTTTATAATACCTGATGCAATGACATGCTACATGATGGAACTTTATAACACCTGATGCAATGACATGCTACATGATGGAACTTTATAACACCTGATGCAATGGCATGCTACATGATGGAACTTTATAACACCTGATGCAATGACATGCTACACCGTGGAACTTTATACACCTGATGCAATGACATGCTACACCTGGTGGAACTTTATGACACCTGGTATTGACATGCTACAGATCATGGAATCTTCTAATACATGTTACACTGACATCCAACATCGCTGAGCCTCCTAAAGATAGGTCACAATATACCAATGCATGATCATTACCTTCATTGCTGACTAAATGTCTTTGAAATACTGTCCTGAACTGAGACATAACTTTGACGTTTGTTTGTATTTGTATTAGAAATGAAATGAGGCAGGGAACAGTAAACAATAAACAGTAAAACAAGTGCGCCCCCAAAAGCAGCCCCCACTATAGATTGTTCGTCTTTGTATTTGTCTGACTTTATTCAAGTTTAAAAGGCTGTGCCAGTCTTGAATAAAAGTTACTCTGTGTTAGGTTTCCGTATGGGAGCAAAGACTACCCCACTTGTTTACTGTTTTTTTTGTATTTGTATTGTTATTAAAGCGCTCGATAGAGAACAACAATTTTTTTTTTTTTTTGAAGTGGAGAGTAGTGGAGAAAGGGGCGCAATGGATCAACATCAAAACGTGAAGCGCCTTGTCTTGGTCATGTTTCAACTTTCCATCACCAGATCAACATCAACACGTGAAGAAGCCTTGTCGTTCGCCATGTTCCAACTTCCCATCCCCAGATCAACATCAAAACGTGAACAGCGTTGTCTTTGACCATATTCCAACTTTCCATCCCCAGATCAACATCAACAGGTGAAGAGCCTTGTCTTTGGCCATGTTCCAACTTTCCATCCCCAGATCAACATCAACAGGTGAAGAGCCTTGTCTTTGGCCATGTTCCAACTTTCCATCCCCAGATCAACATCAACAGGTGAAGAGCCTTGTCTTTGGCCGTGTTCCAACTTTCCATCCCCAGATCAACATCAAAACGTGAACAGCGTGTGTCTTTGGCCATGTTCCAACTTTCCATCCCCAGATCAACATCAAAACGTGAACAGCGTTGTCTTTGGTCATGTTCCAACTTTCCTTCCCAAGATCAACACCAAAAACGTGAAGAGCCTTGTCTTTGGCCCATGTTTCCAACTTTCCATCCCCAGATCAACATCAAACAGGTGAAGAGCCTCGTCTCTGGCCGTATTCCAACTTTCCATCCCCAGATCAACATCACAGGTGAAGAGCCTCGTCTCTGGCCGTATTCCAACTTTCCATCCCTAGAGTTTCATAACACTCTACTCCTTAGTTTAGATTTCCCTCCAACTTTGTTGAGAGGGGTCAGCAAACGCACAGACAGACAAGAGGCAGGTGACAACATTATGTCCTTGGCAGCTTAAATACCACCACACTGCGCTCCTCTCTCTCTCTCTCTCTCTCTCTCTCTCTCTCTCTCTCTCTCTCTCTCACACACACACACACACACACACACACACACCACGATTAAAAACTGTACAAACACCTCATCGTACGTGGTCCAGGCGTCATGAAGGGCGGTGGACTCTTCGCGGGTTCGACCACGGCGGATATAGCTGAAGGCGTCTGCACTCGCCCCGTCGTTCCCGTCATGCCCGTCAGGGTGACTGGCTGTGTTGTGGCGAGTCTGTGCCGTCTCTTTCCATCCTCTTTCACGGCGTCCTGGGGGCTGCTGTCTTTAACACACACGCACACACACACGCACACACATGCGCGCACACACACACGCACGCACGCACACACACACACACACACACACACACACACACACACACACACACACGCACGCACACACACACACACACACACACACACACACACATATACGCGTGCGCACGCACACACGCTCGCACTCACCACACACACACACACATACATACACAAGCACATAACACATACAAATATAGGTAGGCAGGTAGGTAGATAGTACTAAGTAGGTAGGCAGGAAGGTAGGTAGGTAGATAGGTAAGTAGGTAGGTAGACAGCAAGGTAGGTAGACAGGTAGGTAGGTAGGTAAATAGAACAGACAGAACGATAGATAGATAGATAGATAGACAGACAGACAGGCAGGCAGACAGATAGATACATGGATAGCCTACATAGATAAACAGATAGGCAAATGCATGCACACACACACAACACACACACACACACAGAAAGAGAGAAGGGGGGGGGGGGGTGGAGTGGAAAAAAAAAAAAATGTTATTCAGCAGCCACATAGCTGACCTGTATCTAATATCATCACACAAAACCTGCAAAGCATTAAAAAACGGTACAAAGACACATATTTCAAAAAATACGTTCCGGCATAAAGAATTTGAGAAAATCGCATTTTATTACATAAAAACCAAGCTCGACCTAAATCATGTAATATATTATGTAACACTTACCAAACCCAGTCGTTTGTGACCCCCACGGAGCACTTGACAGTTCCGGGCGGAGTCTTTAACCCGCTATCCGTCCGCAGCAGTAAAGGGGAGGCAAGTCACCTGTCGTGAGTGATGTGCAGGCACGCGTAATAATGAAACACAGAGTGTCAGAAATCAGCAATGGCAAACAACGTTTCGAAAACAAAATCTCTCTCTCTCGTGTGTGTGTGTGTGTGCGCGCGCGCGTGAGAGAGTGTGTGTGTGTGTGTGAGAGAGAGAGAGAGAGAGTGAGTGTGTGTGTGTGTCTGTCTGTGTGCGCTTGGTGCATTTACAGGTTGAATCACTCTCTCTAAATAGGGGGTGATAAGCCTTCATATCTGCAGTGGTAGATGATTCTGCCTAACTGACAGTATGTGCTTGAGTGGGTGAATGGGGAATAATAAATGCTTCTCAAAATGAACCTTCAGCAAGCTTATAGTCTCCGAAGTGGGAGACCATCTCCAATGGGGACCAAAATCACTAACATATAACTCCTGGTCAGATACCGAATTTGGAACTCCAATCACAAAACTCATAAAATAACTCCTGGTCAGATACCGATATTTCGAAACCTGATTGTTTCTCCTCAGTGTTTCGGTTTTAAGAAGAATGCTATACCAGAAAAAAGGCTGGTGTGCAATACCGTAGTATGTTTGTGAGTTTTCAAAAAAACTAACCAAAGGTGCCACCTAAGAAGCAAAAGAAAATCATGAAAGAGCAAAACAAGCTACATTTTCTTGTGAAAAGTAGAAAATATAAAAAAGATAACCTCTTAAGACACAAGTGCTGAGGGCCAGTTCTTGGAATGAATCCGCAAGGGACTAAATTTACAATAAAACAATAAATTCCAAGGATAAGTACCGAGCACCATTCCAGCAACTTACAGAGCAGCTAGGTGTTGCAATGACTGCAAGAAATATTGAATTATAAACAAAGCTTGCTCTTATGTCTCAGATTGTAGAAATAGGGGGTGATAAGCCTTCATATCTGCAGTGGTAGATGATTCTGCCTAACTGACAGCGTCAGCAAGCTTATAGTCTCCGAAGCGGGAGACCATCTCCAATGGGGAGGAAGCTCACAACATATTACTATATCAGGTTTCGAAATATCGGTATCTGACCAGGAGTAATATGTTAGTGAGCTTCCTCCCCATTAGAGATGGTCTCCCGCTTCCGAGACTATAAGATATATATATATATATATATAATATATATATATATAGTATATATATATATATATATATATATATATATATATATAGATATATATATGATTGTTGTACGTTACCCTTCCCTTCACCCTTTTTGTTCCTCCTATATGTACTTGCCTTGATTTGTTATGATTTATTTATTTCCTTTTGCCCCAGGGCTCGGTGGACGAAAAGCTAATCTCATTACCTGGTAAAATTTAATATCGTTTCGTTTCGTTTTGTTTCCTCTCTCTCTCTCTCTCTCTCTCTCTCTCTCTCTCTCTCTCTCTCCATTTTAGCGAACAATTCTCCCTTCTGTCATTCGCCTCCCAATGTCTGTTTCCGACAACATCTCTCTCGCGCGAAGCCAGGTTAAATGTGTGTGTGTGTGTGTGTGTGTGTGTGTGTGTGTGTGTGGTGTGTGTGTGTGTGTGTGTGTGTGTGTGCGTGCGTGCGTGCGTGCGGTGTACACAATACATGCCTTCTGGTTGCAGTCTTTCAACATGACTTTTTATTGTGGTCAGTGGATCTATCCCGACCACTACTTTCCAATCGTCGGCCAAAAGGCAGATTGTGGTGACAGTCTTCACTGCTAAAGATTAATCAACAGAATCGGGAGAAAAAAAAAAACCTTTGAGGGATAAAGAGAGCTTGAGATCTGGACTAAGTACTTCACATCGCACATAGCCTACAACTGTACGAAAAAAGGCTAACGAAATTGATCTACGGATTTACAGGCATCAAAGTATTCATAATATTATACAAGACCCGGAACATTCAGAAAAATACAATTTCCTTCACGCCAGTTCGAAAGACCAGAATTTTCGAGTTGAGATATGGACAATGAAAGGGAACCTACTGGCAAGTCAATATTTGTTTGAAACATAAGGTGTATCCAGTGTTTATCAAGACATTTTTTGAAAGTGTTTACAGTTTCTGCTCCAACAACATTGACTGGCAAGTTATTCCAAGTATTAACAATTCTGTTTGTGAAAAAGTTTGCTGCTTTTGAAGTTTTAGTTTTTTTATTTTTTTGTTAGTTTGAACAGGTGCCCTCTAGTTCTAGACTCGGTATATTCAACTTAAATAGTGTGCCAGTGGTTTTAATGTCATAAAATCAAAGTGTAAGTTTGAAAGTTTCAATCATGTCACCAAGTTGGTAATTTTAAAAAACTGAAGCCTTTGTTCATCTGAATACTTCTGCAAACCACTAATCTTTTTTGTAAAACTTCTCTGAATATCTTCAATGGGATTAATTTTTTTTTTTTTCAGATTTGTTGTCCATTCAGCATTGCCATATTCAATAACCGGTCTGACTAGTGCTTTACACACTGAAACCATTGCTTCACTATCTTTGCACTGAATATTGCCTACAATCATCCCTGCTAGTCTATTTGCTCTTTTAATGGTTTCATTAATATGTTTATCAAATGATAAATCAGGATCTATTATCAATCCTAGGTCTTTTTCAGCATTTGTCTCTTCAAGCAATACACCTTCCATATAATAATCATACCTAGGATTATTTTTACCTGAATGAAGAACTTCACATTTCATATTATTAAATTTATCTGCCAGGCATTTGTTCATGCAACAAGTTCATCAATGCTCTTCTGCAATTCAGTGAAATTTTCAACTGTCTCTGTGGTAGCAAAGATTTTGACCAGACTACTAACAACATCGGGCATATCATTTATGAAGTAAATAAACAGGGTAGTCCCAGGACACTACTTGGGGACCCCACTAGTAATTTCCCAAGATCAGAAACCTGATTCCTAACTTTAACATACTGTTGTCTATTACTTAGAAAATCAGTAATCCATGAGAGTATGTCTCCACCTATTCCATAGCCTTCAAGTTTAGTTATTAGTCTTTTATGTGGCACAGTATCAAAAGCTTTCTGCAAGTCTAAATAAACTGCATCAACTGGTTTATTGTCATCCAGCTTTACCATCCAATCATTTAAGGTGGAAAGCAGCTGTGAAATATAGGATCTTCCAGTGGTAAAACCAAACTGACAGTCTGTGGGCAAACCATAATCTATCAGATGAGAATTTAGCAAATCTCTGAGTACACTCTCAAAACTTTGCATACTAATATTACTACTGAAGTCAAACTTACTCTGTATAGTTACCTGGACATTTTCATCACCTCTTTTTTTAAATTGGTTTTACTCAGCTGCCTTCCATTTTATAGGTAACTTACCACACTGTAGTGTCAATCAATTCCTTAAATACTCTTGAATGAATTTTGTCAGGTCCAGCAGCTTTGTTGATTTTTAGCTTGGACAGTCTTTCAAATTCTTTTCAGAAACAGTAGCAGAAAACAGTTTTATATCTGCGGTTTTTTTTTTTTTTTTAATCAGGAATATTCTCTACATCTTCGTCTGTAAACACACTAGTAAAGAAGTTATTTAAGTAAGACCTTTGCCTTCCCTTTATCCGTTGTAATAATTCACCATTAGAGGTCACTAGGTTCACAACAGCTTCTTTAGGTTTAGTCTTTGAATTACATAATTGAGGTATGCTTTAGGGTTTGTTTTAATATTTCTGGCTAATTTTCTCTTTTTCTTTCACAGACTTCTCCTCCTACTCCTCCTCCTCTCTCTCTCTCTCTCTCTCTCTCTTGATCACCTTTTTCCGATTCGCCGACAGAACACGTTGTAGCACGCTTGAAAGCTGTCGCGGTGATATGCCTTCCTGCGGGTGACTGTTGATTGTCAGTACCACGCGATACTTATTTATAGAAGCATATAAAATTATGCCTATTGTTTCGTCAAATCGCGAATACGTTTCGTCTATAATGAGGCAAAGGGACATAACTCCAACCCCAATGCTGTTTGTGCTCAAAATGAATCGGCCTTGGCACTCTGGTTGGGTGGTAGAAGCAGTAATTATAAGCAGCAGAAGAAGTCAGCAACAGTAGTATTATTATTAGAGGCATTTTTTTTAATTCATTTATGAAAAAGAAAATATATGTATATTATTACGTTGCAATACCGACTGACGTTTTGAAGAACCCAAAAGCATGCTGGGTAATTTCGTAAGTTGTCCTTCCTTTAGGTTAGGTCACCACAGAAGCAGAAGCATGGAAGAATATTCACGAGATCCATGGTAAGTTGTTTAACAACTTGTTGTGTCCGATTAGAGCTTTTGGATAGTTTTTGAAAATACAGCTCATGCATAATCATATTTTTTATTAGTTAGATGTTGTATTTCGGTATTATTTTTCTTTTGCGTATGAGACTTGCGTATGATCATGATGAAAAGTCACGCGTGTTATTTTGTCAGTTGAAAGAGGCGAGACCCGGAATATTCGGGGACAGTTGACGAAACCTGGGGGGTATTTACTTGAGTTTTCTGGCACCCACGGTGGTAAAAAATGCAGATGAAGTTACTCTTTTTCTAAGGACACTTCAATCAAACTTTGCACTGACATCCTTCAAACTCCTGATGTGGCCTTCGCTTTCTCCTTGGCTATAAATAAACATATATCTACGGTCAACCTCGTTGAGATTTGGGTTGTCCAACTGTCGGAGAGAATTATAAGTAAAGCAAGTTTGCAAGCAGAACTTTTTCATTTGGCAAATATGGAGTTAACTTTAAACGGCACAGTCCCTTTGACACTCAACTGCTATAGAATATGTTTCAGTTTTACTGTTTACATAATCAAGTTCAGCTCTCACTCACGGGGAACTGTATATAGACTGTCACGTCAGTGATTGGTTGACCACTTCAGGGCAGTGCTTACATAAAATTTACAGACCATGAACACCTCTATTTGAAGGATGGAAAAGCACCTTTATCAAACTTAATCAATCCATAGGTATGCTACACTGCTTTTCTGAGTATTGTTAAATGTTGCTGCTCAGATTGGCTACTAAGTTTTAGAAATTGTTTTAAAAACCAAAACAAAAGATGCTAGTTGGTTAAAAGACTTAAAATTTTGAGCAAAAACTCAGTGGATAGCTGAAGTTAGGTTTGCAGCTGTTAGTTTAAATGTCAAAATATTTTTTCTGGCTCAGTGCTCATATACCTTTGTCACTTTCATCATCTAGTCAGAGTCACTGACTGTCACTGCTCTCATTCATTCTCCTTCTTTCCACTTCAGAGTCATTGTCGCTGTCGTCTCCTGAGTCCATCAATATCTGATTCATTCCCATCATTAATTTAATTTGAAAACACAGTTTGCTGAAACATTCGTCCACAGTCAAGCTTTTATTACTGTTGTTGTCAGAGTTCAACATTTTTGAGTTTTGCCCAAAGTCAGTGGGTTGACAAATAAAACTAAAAAAAAAATTGAAAAATCAAGAAGGTGGCTAACTACTCGGTGCTAGGTGGAAGTTGATTCCATTGGCTATTTCAGTATTTGGTTTCTGACTCTGGAAACATCAATGAAATGTCAAGTCAAGACAAGTAAACTTTATTATCTCAATTTGAGAAATTAATTTGTGGTCACAATATAGAGGAATTTGGATTTCAATTAAACATCTTCTCGGTTCATGAAATCAATGGACAGGGGAATAAAACTTTGTTTAAATCTGACACTTCTGCATTTAAGCATTAAACGATCGATCGATATCTTCGTCCTGACTGAAGAAGGTCATACTGATTTGCAAGACGTGGGTCTGGTCACACGTAATCTTCTTCGCTTTACAAACAACACGGCACCTGTATAGCTCACTCAGACTTTTTTGTCTCTCACCAACGATTTTTTCCTCCCACGTTCACCACTTTCTCAAGCACATTTCTGCTCTTCACAGTCAACCCACCATACCAACACATAATAAATGAGAAAGTTAGAACAGATTCCAAGAAGCATGAATAAAATGTCCGAAGAATGTCAGTATTCACATGAAATGATCGCAGCTTGCGAAGACAATATAATCTGGTTTGACATTTTTTGTGGACATACTCAACATGGGATTTAAAATTCAGCTTATTATCTATAAAAGTTCCTAAATATTTGTATGATTCAACACGTTCTACTTCAGCACCTTTGATAAAAAGTGGTGGTACAGCTTTTGGATTCTTTCTAAAATCAATCAACATTTCTTTCGTTTTTGTTACATTCAGATCAAGATAGTTATGATCGCACCAGTCACAAATCTTTGAACCTCCTTGAAGTAAACAGAATCAGAGTTGGAAAGATCCAAGTGCTGAGTCATCTGAATATTTAATGTACAAAGTTGAATCACTTCCTGAACAATCATTTGTGTACAGAGTAAAAAGCACTGGTGATAAAACAGTACCCTGGGGCGCCAGTTGAAATGACTCTGGAAGACGAAACAACACTTTGATATCGAACAGACTGTGTCCTCTGTGTAAGAAAATCAATTATCCAAAGAATGAGCTTGTTACCCACATTTATGTTAATGAGTTTCTTTGCCATCAGATGTGGTTGTATGTGTTGAATGCTGATGAGAAATCAATAAAGAGAATGCGTACAAAGGAGGCAGGTTTTTCGAGGTGTGAAAAAGCATGATGGAGAAGTGTGAGTGTGGCATCATCTGTTGATCTGTTCTGTTGGTATGCGAACTGAAACGGGTCTTGGTACTGTGTAGTATCTTTTTTAAAACATAACCGAGGACAATTCTTTCAAGACATTTCATTGCAACAGATGTGAGGGCAACTGGTCGGTAATCATTTAAAACAGCTTGGGTTGCGTTTTTTTGGGAACAGGACATACAGTGGCATTTTTCCATAAAACAGGAATATACATTCTCTAAGTGACCAGGTAAAACAAACGACTGTAAACATAGGAGAGCTGAGAAGCACACACCTTCAACAATTTTCCACAGATATTATCAGGGCCCATTGCCTTTCTCACATTTAAAAACGTTGAAAAAAAAACTGAACATCATTTCCTCAATCACAACAGAATCACTTCCATCAACATCGTTTTTAACATTGCTTTGGAGTTCTCCTTCACTTCCTTTAATTCTTTACTAAAATCTTTATCATCAAATCTACAGTAAAAATCGTTCAGCTTTTCTGCAAATTGCTTCTGTTCTTTTGCTGTTTTTTTGTTACTAATATTTTGGTTTGAACATTTTCCTGAACCTGATAAAACCTTTATTCCTTTCCATGCATCTCGCATATTTCCATTCTGGAACATGTTTTCAACTTTTCTCTTGTAAGCTCTCTTTGATTCTTCAATCTCCGTTTGCAGTTTCTTTTGTACAACCTTACGATCGCTTTTATTGCCTGATTGAAAAGCTCTTTTTTTCTCATTTAGAGTTATTTTCAGAGATTTTGTAACCCAAGGTTTGTTGTTGGGAAATATTTTGATAGTTTTAGTAGGTACAATCATGTGTTCACAGAAAGAAATGTAGCTGGAAAATACATCATCGGTGGCTTCGTTAATGTCAAAACTAGAATTCAAAAACAAATTCCAATCTGTACATTCAAAACAAGCCTGTAATTCATCAACACTTTTTCTTGTGTCCAACACTGCACTTGCTTTTTAGTGATAGGTTGTGTTTTCACTTTTGGTTTGTCTGTAAGCTGAGATGAGATGAATGGCATTGTGATCAGACTGACCAACAGGGGGGAGCTGAACACACTTGTATGTAGATGGTATATTACAGTAGCATAAATCAAGTATTTTATCCTTTCTTGTAAAACATGACACATACTGTTTAAAAGAAGGCAGGCTTGAATTGAGGTCACTTTGTGTACTTTTTGCAAGAGATAATATCATGTATGCCAATATATATATATATATGATTTTTTTTTTTTTTTTTTTGAAAGTTAATGTAAAACATATATTCAGTGACAAATATTAAATCCTGCAAATGGTACAGTTATTTGCGAGAAGTGTGGCTGTTAAACAGAGAGACATGATATGATCCAGGCATTATGACTAAATGTCATAAAGGAAAGAAATCAACATCAAGAAATTTTCTTCTTTTTTTTTTAATCCCCTGGCCCCACCCCCTTTATACCTCTCTTCTCCCCCACTTCCTCCCCACAGGATATAAAAGTTGTAGCAGCTATTATTTGGATTGTCCTTTGTAATGCTTCTGACTGACTCAGCATTGTTAATGGTACAGGCTGCAGGTGCCCTGTAGGTTTAGAAGGAATTGTCATTCAAAACGAAAATTATGAACCAGTCGTATTTTACGCCATCAGCTAGTTTCAAGGCTTCTTACCTTGGGTTTGCTGTGTGTTTTAGCCCATGGCGCATTGTTGATGACTGTGGTGGTGCCTTCTCCATGGGAGCAATTGGTGGGGCTTTCTTCCACTCCATTAAAGGCTACAGAAATGCTCCCAGTGTAAGTACTTCATCCTCTTTCGAGCGTGCATGAAGGCATACATGTGTTCTCAATTGCAATAGAAAAAATGCACTAAAACATGTGCATGCACACACACACGCACGCACGCACACACACAGACCACAAGCGCATGAATGTGTTCACCTGCGATGATGCATGCACATAAATTCATACAGCCTCATTTCACACAGCTCTTGATGTAAAGCATTAGCATTTTCATTGCCAAAAGCACAAGTGAAAGGTAAAAGAGATGCACTGGTGCATGCACTTGCTTGTTTATTTATAAGATGTTAATATGAAGTTATTTTTTCTTTGCTTGTTATTAATTTATACAAATGAAAAATAAAATTTCTGCACAATTAAATCCATTTTCTTATGCAAACTTCATTTTTCTGTTGCTGTACGAGTTGTATTGTTAAGTGGCATTTTCAGCTTTTAAAATCATCAGTTTCATCCATACATGATCACAGACACACACAGACATGCAGGCTTATGCGTGGGGGAGGGGGGGGGTGTTAGTTGTTTTGATAAACTGAAGCTCAAACTTATCAGCTTTAAATTAAAGGTACGACAGTACGAGCAAGATGCACTTTCACCTCTGAGCAAATTTCTTCCTTTTTTTTTGTATATATGTTCTTTCCCTTTTGCTCCTCCCCCATGTATGGTCTTCTGTTTGCACCTTGTCCACTTTTATGTCTTCAGAGTCGGCACCACAGAAAGCTCCTTATTTTCTTGGATCCCATGTAATACAAGTTAAAGTACAATCAGCCCCCAAATAGAGAAACAGAAGGTGGTGCCAGCACTAACTGCTAGTGCTGTTCAAGTGTTATGTCTTTTGACATAGCTCATTAGCTGTTTGCATGTCCAGTTTCAAAAGTTTTCCTTCATAGGAAAAAAATGGTAAGGTAAATTATCTTCCTCTGTATTTCCATGATGAATGGTTACTTTTCATTTTCAGAGAGAAACATACCAAGTTTGAGTGTAATCTCGGGATTTGAAAAAAAAAAAAAAAAAAAAAAAATTTTTCAGTCATGACCGAATTGCGAAGTCACATTGTTGTGACAGATTTAACATTGACTGGTGAAACACAGTGCACTGACATGCAACATGTTGTGTCCCTGATTTGTTTCTGTTTTGTGGTGGTGGTAGTTTACAGATGCTTTACTCTGATAATGTGTGATATGCTGCACAGGGTCAGTACCGGCGGTTGATCGGCAGTATGATTGCTGTGAAGGAGAGAGCACCCATTGTTGGAGGTAAATACCAAAAACTGAGATAGAAATAAACATAATGATGCATTTGTAATTGTCTTTTTTTGTAATAATTTGTTGTAATATAATATTTGTGTGTACACTTGTATAATTTGTCCCTGTACGATATGTCCTTTTTTTTTTTTTCCCTTTGACCATTCGCAATGTGACTTTAGTGTTGTGTGTGTATTATTTCTGTGAGGAAAGAGAATACATAATGTATGGCCTTTAAGTATTAATTACAGTGTGTATAATGATTTCTTCTGTTCTTCTATTACTTACATTACAATGTTAATATAATTTCTTCTTCTCCTTGTGCTTCTTCCTCTCTCCTTCTTCGTATTCTTATTCTTCTGCTTCTCCTCCTTCCCCTCCTCCTGTTCCTTCATTTTCATAGGGAGTCATTGAGGCACCATTCTGAACAACACTACAGTTCACCAGATTTCTCCAGTTTTGTTGGTTGCTTGCCAAGGGTAGGGTCCCTGCAAATTATGTCGATGTGTTTGTCGATTCCATTATCAGCTACAGTGTGATCTAAAATTTTTGTCTTTAGTATTTTGTGAAGTCTTATATTGTCTTATTTATTAAATCTAAAAACCCTGTTAATTTTTTTCCCCAGTAGAATGGATTATTTTGTTCTAGGAGTTTTTGTGATCTTCCCAACGACTTTTACTGTGTTATCTGATGATGGAGTGTCTATTTGAATTTAAGAAGCAACAATTTGCAGTAGGTATGGAGCAGGTCAGCCAGCCTGTACATCCATACACTTTTTGGTGGTTTTGTACACACCATTTTGCAAAAATTTTAATTCATATGTGATGCTCCCAATAACCAAAGTTAATTTTGATGAAAATGTAACCAAAGTTAATTTTGATGAAAATGTAGAAAATGTAATGTGTTGAGACTGATGAGTTAAGACACTGTCAGTTGCTCCTTTATTTTCAGTTGTATTTTGGTATGAGAAACTGACCTTCCAACCGTACGAAGATCAGATCAACGAGAATGCCCATGACAGTTTGAATTAATCTAATCATACTGAAACAACTATTCTGATGGCAAGACTTCAGATTTTGGCAGTAGAAGTCCTGAGAGTAAAGATGTTTCTAACTTAGTCCAGCTTTCTGGAAAACAATTGAAGCGATAAAAAAACGTTTCAACAGCAAATTCAGGTCAACTGTGGATCATCATTGAACAATAGTAGTCAGATTGTCATGACATCTGTAGATCAACAGACCATGATCTGCATCATTTGCTGGATCCATGGGTAAAGTCCAGTTTCAGTCACCAGAACAAAGTTTCAAGAGGAGATTGAAAGATCTCACACAGTCTTTTTCCAGCAGGAGTCCTCATAGCCATCTTATACCAGTCGCTATGAATACTTGACACTGTTAAGACAAAATATGTTTATGGAAGAATTGCTTTGATTCACATTGTGTTTCAGGTAATTTTGCGGTGTGGGGTGGCCTGTTTTCGGCCATTGACTGCTCCATGGTGTACATCCGGAAAAAAGAAGACCCATGAACTCCATCACCAGTGGAGCCCTGACTGGAGCCATCTTGTCCGTCAGAAGTGAGCAGTGGTCTTTGTGCCCTAGTTATGGGAAACTATGGTTCCAACATTCCTCGAGAGTCTTTGTGCAGTTAACTTGAGAAGGCTTAAATATAAGGCCATCGTGGTACATGCAGGTTCGTACGCCCCTTGAAGACCCTTAAAAACCCTTTTAAATTTCAACTGGGTCAAAAAGACCCTTGAAAACTGCAGATATCCCTACCATCCCTTGAAATCCCCTAAAACATCGTTTTCAGACCAAAACTGACCGTAACATTTCAAGACGAATCGGAGAACAAACGCGAACGAGACTTTGGACATCAATTTTCGCCTCTCAAATGTCCAATACTGTTATGTCTGCCATCATGCCTATAAGGGAATTGCACATTTGATCCATTGTGGTTACAGAAGGAAGAATATCGAAGCTGGATCACTGAAAGTAGAGACAACAAACGTGCGTTTTTTCTGTAAAGTGTGCAAAAAGACCGTTGATGTTCGGGCAATGGGCGAATCAGCGGTTGCAAGTCATGGAAAGAGGAAAAAAATACATGGAACTGGAAAAAGCGAGTAGGCCGGTCGTTAGTCTTACGGACTTCGGCAATCATCAAATTCATCAACATCGGGTCAGACCCTTTCCTCAGAAAGAATAGTCAGCCAATCCACAATAACAGCAAGTGGAACAGATGTGTTGAAAGCTGAAGTGTTGTGGATGATTCATGCCATCAAGAATCATCCCAGTTTCCGATCTGCTGAAGACAATGCAAAACTGTTTGCAACAATGTTTCTGTATTCCTCGATTGCGACAAACTATCGGCGTCAGGAAACCAAAAGTAGATATCTTGCAACTTTTGGCATTGCTCCTTTTTTCTGTCAGAACTGAAAAAAGATTGAAATCACAGACAGACTCTTCAAATCAATCGTCACGTCGTTTCCATAGACTTTAAGTGACTCGTGTGTGCGCATTTGTTAAAAAAAAAAATAAAAAAAAAAAAAAAAAAAATCCTACTTTCTTGTTTAAAAGACAGCATACATATATATTATATATATATATATATATAAATGCCAATTCCGCCCCCCCCCCCCCCCCCTGCCCTCCTTACGTAGCATTATTATTATCAATCCACCTCAACCACAACCGTCACAAAGATATCGCACCACCCCACTAAACCAGCTACACAACCCCATCATTTCAAATCCCTCCCCCCCCCCCCCCCCCCCCCCCCCCCCAATGTTTCTTCTCCCATAATCCCCTCTGTTGTTTCCGTCTGGCAGCCATTCTTCCTACCACATGGACAGATAAGTCGCTCTTCGTTCTTTGTACTGTCCTAAATGTTAAATGTGATTTGGGGGGGGGGGGGGGGGGGTTGTTTTTTTTTTTCCTGAAGAAGACCCAAGAGGTCAAAATGCATCATGTCTTGTCCTGTGCTTTGTTTGTCCATGTCCTTGGCAGTTACTAACCCCCCTCTCTTTCAAAATTTTGCTTCGTTCTCCACCATCAGTCACTCCATTTTGAAACAAAAAAAAAAACCCAGTTAAGTGTGGAGCTGCAGGAAGGCTACCCACATTCACCTTTTCAAGAGGGGTTACCTCGCTCCCTATCCTGCCCCAGAACAAGCATTAGGCTAGTCCAGGCCCACCCAATCATTCATACACACTTCCACCCGACACACATACAATGGCTGTATTTTAAAAGTAAAGTTTTGCTGAGCTCCCTCCTGAAATGTGCCAGAGAGGGGCCTCGGCTGCAGCTGCCGGTAGAGAATTAATGAATATGTCATGCTTTTTGATGAATCATTGAATAAGGACTTGAGACAGAAGCAGCTGGACATCCATGTCAGATACTGGTACGGAAAGCAGATTGAAAGTTTTCTTTTTCTGATTTCTCAGTTTCTGTATAAAGACTTCATTTTGTTATTTTTTGTTTATGATATTGAGCGTGGAAAAGACTACAGAAGTGTCATTACCATATATCATCATGGCTGGATTACTTGTGTAAGGTTATTATTCACTCTTTTTTTTTACAATTGTGCAGCTAAATTTGCCCTTTAAAAATATCCCCTTTAGAAACCCTTGAAAAACCCTTGAATTTTTTTCCTGTGAGGAAGTGGGAACCCTATGTAACATGTGTGCTTGATTCAAAAGTCTTGTAAAGTGCAGATCGCTGTGTAGTATTTTGAGTCTTATAGGTTACCAAAAGAGAAACATTGGATTTTCATAGTTTGTGGTGAAATAATCCATGATAGACCAGAATTGATATCATGAAAATTATAATAGACCTGTCGGTTTTGCCATAATCAACACTGACTCAGGCTGTCACTTACCTCGATGCCCATTCACATTTTTCATGCATTAGCTGTCCTCATTCTTTGCAACTTTTGACCATGTTGCGCAGTAAAAACCTTAACTGAAATTCTTGGAGTGACTTTTAAAAACAGTTTTCGTCATAACTGTTGGTAAGTGGGGACACTGAAATGAAAATTTAGTCGGAAGCACACACACAACTTGTGTGACAGTAAGCCTTGCAGTCCAGTTCTTTTTATTATTGACATCTGGCTCAGATTACTGAAAGTCAAAGACTTTGAAGCTATAGGACAGTAAGATTAGGTAAACTGGTCTTAACACAGCATATAGACCTGTTTGGGGTAGAAATGATTCCTGCTAGGTTGTGTTTTTGGTCACCTTAAAACTAGGTGGAGGTGAAGGGGGGGGGGGGGAATGGGGAAATAGGTTGCATTCAGGAAGGGATGGAGGACAGAGGAACTTTATGTCTTTCTATTATGTTATGCCAGCTTTTGGTGCACAAAACATTGGAAGAATACATGCCTTTTTTGTGTACAGATCTTCTGCTTCACCTCCCCTCTTCACCCCTTTTACAACCATTCCCACTTCCCCTCCCCATCATCTTGTGAACATGTTGATGCAGTAATCGTGAGTTTTTTTTTTTTTAAGTTTGTATTGGTAGTTGTTTTAACATATTCAAGCTTGTATAATTTGCTGTTGTTATTGCAGATGGGGCTGGTGCCATGGTGGGATCAGCTATCATTGGTATGTGCTGATAAAGTGAACAGACCTGTTTTACTCGTATGATTTAGTATATTATGTACTACATATGCTTGGTGAAAATATGACTATTAGGATGAACTTTGGGGGAAGGGGGGTGGGAGGTGGAGAAGGAGCTTGGAAAGAAATGTACAGAGGAAATTCTTGAGTAGTTACTGCATTTGCAGTGTGTGACCATTGTTTTGTCTTCATGTGCTTAACCAGAGAGCTTTCGCTAACTCTGCACACGATATCATGTCAGGCTACGTCCGAATCTTTGACAATGTGGCAGTACATTTGAATCCTTGTGGCCCTTGAATTTAAAGACAAACAAGCAAAAAAAAATAAAAGAAAAAAAACACACATGCAAAGAAAACCTGGTGAGAGAGTGAAATTGTGCCAAAGGATGCTTACGAAACAGGTTTGATAGTAGTGGTATTAGGAGAAACTATGTTTACGGTAGATTTGACAAATATCCCTTTATTCTCTGCTGCATCAGTAGCATATGATTATTAATGTAACAAATACAGGGGTGCACGTCTTCCAGATTAAAGTGGAAACCTGGATCAGAAAAATCTTGAAAACTTTGTCTTTGGATCAATGAGATTGTGTTTGTGCAGGCTTTGCTTGCTGTGAGATTGTGTTTGGCAAGACTTTGTTGTACTTTCTGGTGCATAGATATTTTTGTATATTTTGAATAGTGATCACTTCTCTTGTGTTCATCTTGAATATCCTTAGTTTGTGACTTGTATCAAGACACAGAATAATCATTCTGGAAAGAAAATACTTAATTCTAACTGTAAAATCTTTAAAAGGTTATTGCAGTCATTCAAACTCTTTAATAGAGAAGGCACAAAGAGTCTGAAATTGATAAATCGACTTTCTTGCCAGTCATACACAGAAAAGACACTACTATATACAGCCAGTCCATGCAGGAACAAAAGAATAACTAAATAAATTACTTGACAAAATAAGATTTTGATAGCCAGCAGTGAATGGAACCAAAATAATAAGGATTGATAAGTTGACAGACTCGGAAAAGCTGGAATGGTCTGGTGCAGAGAGCACATTTAATGTCACTGCCTTGGGTGTAAATTGGTTCGGTATAGCAGAACTTTGAAGTACAACTCAGTGGGGGAAAAATTGTTGGCTACTCATGCAAACAATGTATGTGGTGCGATGTTTTAAACAAGTGTTCAGGGAGGGAGCACCATCAAGACAAAGCAGATGCACCACAAAAACAAAAAAGCGTTCATATTTATTGGTGAGGTCAAGGTGATGATTTAAGTGGGGGGGGGGGGGGCTGACCTCCCTTTGTCTTGTGCCAGTAGGAACCTGTTATGGATCAATTCAGATTGTTAAAAGTAGTGACTGTGGACACCTTTTAACGTTCCATATATCCTTAAATGGATCGGTGAGCATAGGTTCAAAGATTTCCCCCTACATTTGATACTTGGTATATAATGATTTTAGTTTTCCTCAGCAACTGATTTCTTTACAGCGCCGCTTCATGTTTTAGCTTTGTACCCAGCTTTGGCTGCTGTGGGGTGCCATTTGATAATGTTTTTTTAACCACCACCGCGCGAGGCAGTCACCTCTGTCACACTGATGAGCCTCAATCAGCAGACAAAAGGCCTCTGAACAGGCGATATGAATGGTTCTGTCTTCAAGATAAAGTACGATATGCAAGTTGACAGATAACCAAACGGAATTTGCATGAATCAACGGGGTACTTTATGCACAAGGTGAACTTGTTGATAGTGCTGATTTATTTCACTTTCATGGAATATTTTATGGTCTGTTTTTGCGATGCAGGTGGCGTGTTGCTTGCCTTGATCGAAGGGATGAGCATCATGTTCACACGGTTTACAGCAGAACAGTTCAACCCAGGTAAGTGCACAGAGAAGGCCCATTGTATGATTAAGGTCAGTCACCATTGAGAGTGCTGTCATTATTTTTTTTTTTTTTTTTAAAAAGGAACAGGGCAATTTTTGCTGTTCTTATTTTCGTTTTGTGCGCGCGCGCGCACACACACACACACACACACACACACACACACACACACACACACACACATACATACACACACCCTGCTGTAGAATGACATGACAACATGGGGAATAGCTGCATGCCCTATGGGATGAAATGAAAGGATGCCGTTTAAGCATATTTTCCCACAAAGTTTATGTACTTGTTTTTGCCCATATATATGTAAAAATTCGAGCTGAGCTGCTAATTTTGCTCACCTTTGGCCTCCTGCCCTCTTATCTCCCCTGTTGCCCTTCTCTGCCTCACCAAATAAAAGATTTCTGCGGCTGTTAGACAACCTATTTCGAAGGTCATCTCACCCCATATTCTCTGTCCCCTTCTGTTAAGCCATTGGATCAGTTTTTCTTTTTTTTTTACCCCCTGCAAGTAGTTAGTGAACCTGTTTGTCCTGTTCATCATTCTCATTTTACAAGAAATAATCTCAACTGTCGATATTACCATAATAATAACACAAATCAGGGTAGCTGTGATGCCATTTGTTTTCTTCACAGATTTCATAGAAAGAAACACTCTCTTCTTTTTGTCTGTGGGGAAACAAGCTCATGACAAGTGTGTATCACAAAGCAGTAAAATGTTCGATTGGATGACCTGAAAAGAAGCTTAGCTCTCTTTACGAGCGGCCCGCTAGTGCTCAACCGGAAATCACACAGCCAAAAGGCTGAGCGCCTGCCAGCGCCCGGTAAAACACGTGGCAACAATGGGCGCCGCCATGTTTCTCGTAGAAAAGGAAGTCTCGCGAGAATGTGACTTCCTTTTTTTTCCTGTAGCCATTTACCTCCTTTTGCGAAAAAACCGTGAGTCGATACGTGCCATGGTTCTCGAGTTATGAACTTTTAAAGTTTTTTTTGTCGAAATGCTGTTTTTCACCATGGCTAACCTTAATTTCTGCCATTCTATAATGAGATTTAGTGATGAAGATACTGTGATTTGTAGGATTTACGGCATAAGGCTTAGTGAAAGTGCTGGGTAATGAACCTTAGAGTGACCTAGATTTCGACTGGGATGAGGTTCCAGGTATGATGGACAACGATTCGTAAGAAAGTTCTGAAGAAGAAGATTTTTTTTTTTTTCCCGAGTAAATGGCTCATGTGACATTCTTCAAACTTATGATACAGCAACATATAAATTCATAGGAATTTTTTAAGATTATTTTCATTTCATTATTTCCTTTCCTCTCTTTTAAATTAATTTTTAAACTGGATAACCATGTTCAGATTACGGAGTTATTTATCTTGCCGATGGGTTTTCAGCGTAACTAAGCTCAGGTAAGTGCATACTGAAGAGGGTTAGTACAGTTTTGAAACTTGTGACACATCAGAGGCATCACCAGTGTACCAGATCAAGATGGGGGGCAAAAATGAGTTGCTACCTAATGTGTTGGCTTGATGGATGCTCATACTGGCACCATGGATTTTTTTTTTCTCAAGGTCTTTTTTTTTGGCACCTGTCCAAGATTTGCCATCCCCCTGACGATAAAAGTGTTGGGCAGTGTATCCAAAGTTAATGTGAAAACTGATTTCCTTCTTTTTTCTTCTTCTTTTTTTTTTTTTTTTTTTTTTTGTATTTATTTTGTTGTGGCAGACCGGAGGTGAATGCCATTTGCCATTGTTGTGGTTATTAGGCACAGCTCACTTCAACCAGGCTGAAACACAGGTCTCCAAATAGAAAGCCTCCACTTTTCAGTGTACAAAATGTTGAGAGCAAAGAAGTTTTCATAGCACACATTCTTTTGCCTTTTTTTTTTTTTTTTTTTTGCTTTTTGGTTTGGTTTTTTGTTATGGTTTGTTTTTGTTTCAAGTTAAACTCTTTCAATTTAATAAATATATTAAATCTAAAAGCTAGCTTCGGGTGTTCAGTTTGGCCATTGAAATGTACCGCAAGTTTGTCCAGAGTGGTATGGAGGTTATCGTTCAAATCTGTTCAAACAGAATTGTGTGTCAACTATTACATTGATGTATGGAAAGGTAGTGAAGTAAAGAACACACTGAAACAAGAAAGCCTGAGATTCCCCCGAGACCATGTTTCAAGACTAGTGTAGAGCAGGATTCCCCTACTTCTACTAGGACTGATTGCTTTTGGATCAGACTGAGGCCTTGTGTGGCACACACTCCTGGCACAGGTTTAGAAACTTCATGATTACATGGAAGGTGTTTTCGGCAAAACTCTGATGAAAAGTTCGCAGGGGGGGGGGGGGGGGGGGGGTGTCAGGGCCAAACTTGCCCAGACACGAAACAGGAAGGAGAAATGGTAGCCAGGGTTCTGTGGGATTGCATACTGCTCGGTAAAAGCTGCTCGGATTCTACATAGACAAATGGGTTGTGATGAGAGTTTTTCCAGTTCAGTGCAATACATTACAGTACAGTAAGATGTGGTGTAATACAGTCACTTAGGGGAGGGGTGGGGAGGGTAAAAATGCCTTCTTGCATTTTTTTTCTTCTGGCAAGAGAATACATTTCACCATCATTTGAAATTGCTGTCATTTGCCTTGAAATTCCCTGCTCATTTGTTGTGCAGCCAACCGCATTGCTGAAGATCCATCGCAGATGCCGCCCCACAGACCCAACTCTTCACCTTTCTTCACCAACCAGTCACCACAGTATCAATGATAGGACAGTGTTAGACAAAGGCTTCATGTGTGCTGGATTATATATGAACATTAAAAAAAAAAATGGAAAAAAGCAACAACAAAAAAGTGAGTGATGAGGATGTATCAGAAGTGACGGTCAGTGTCATGGTATTGGTGTCTTTTTTTTTAATGGTTTAGTACCTAAACAGCCCGGAAAATTCAATACTGCGTTGGGTAAATCAAGTCGGTCCTTGTATTATTTCACCTGTGTTCTACCTCCAGATCTTATGTTTGTTTTCTGTCAGACACTTATTTGCTGTAGATATATGCATCATATTTTTAATAAATAAAGAACAAGTTGCATTCTAGAATTATTCGCCTCAGAGAATAGAAAGTTTAAAACATTGCATTGCAGGAACATCAGCTCAGCAGTTCAGCAAGAATATTTTTCATTTTTATTATGCACCAGCATTTACTTACCTTGAAATTGTGATAGATGTGAACATGATCGAAGCCCATCAGGTGATTGTGAAGGGAAGAACATTGCGGGACTGTGAGTAAGGAGAAAAATGACAGACTGCCAGGCATGAATACGAAAAAGTTTGCAAGTGTGTGGGTGTGTGCATGTTTGATGGCGAGCATGTTGGCATATAGATGCATGCCAAAGAGTATGTGGAAGTGATTGTGGTAAGAGAGTATGTGGAAGTGATTGTGGTAAGTCAGGTGTGTTCCAGTTGTGTGTGAGTGTGTGGGAGGAAGGTGAGAAGTGAAAGCGGGGTTGAGAGTGTGATGGGTGATGACCATTCTGTGTACTCATGCAAAAACCTGAGATCTGTGGCATGGACGATCCTTCATGCTCTTCAGAATGGACAGCTGGAGAATAAAGCTGTGGTCAATAGTCCATTGCTTGCGTTCCTTAGTTTCATGGAGAGAGGATGTGTGAGGGACTACTCAAGGCATCATGGCCGTTGCTAAAAAAAAAAAAAAAAAAAAAAAAAAAGGAAAGAAAAAAAGCCAGCAGATTTAGTACTGTCATGAAAAACTGAACTTACATATATCCGTTCATAAACAGCTTCACTTTCTGCATACCTGGTATCTACATTCACATACATTGCATTTATCGTACTGACATCCACATGCGTCTCTGCAAAATTCCCCTGCAGACAGTACACTATGAAATTGCAGTAGAGTTCTTTGTGATCTTTTATGAGCACAAAATAACATGATCTAGGGTTAGTTCTTTCTTTTTCCTCCGTTTCCATATGCATCTGCTTCATGATCATGCTGGCCGCTACAGCAAACTGCGTTAAATACACAACCCTGTATGTGATGGCACACTGTGTAGAGAACGTCTGGATTGGTTTGGGCAATGTATCTTGATGTTGACAAGCCTGGAAATGACAATAAGTGAACAACAGACGCAGTGGAGTAGAAAGTAAATTTTAACAGGAGCTAAAAGTTTGTTTCCGTATTTAGTCGCCTATTCAAAATGTTATCAATGGTGTTCACAAGTATCGTTTCAAATTTTTATGAAGTGTTTCATATGAAAGCAGCTTGCATATAAAATCACTACTTATCAAAAACGGTGTCAGTCTGACATGATGTACGGTATGCAAGTGATTTTATTTTTGTGTACGTGAGCTTGTGCAAATAAAAGTACAGCATACAAGTCAAGGGAGATAATATCTCGTGCAGAGTGTGTTGGAACAAGCCATTTAAATTGTATGGTCAGGAGCTTACGAATCTTATTAAATCACTCACTACAGCTGCCACACAATAATGGCAGTTTTCAGCTTATGCTGTGTGTGCATTGTTAAACTAATGGGATGGCATGATTTTAGTGGTTCCTCATTCATATAGGCGGCAAAGTGAATCTGTAATTTCAACGTCTTGATTATCTGTGGGTGTGCTCAATTGTCCATTGCTGTTTTTGCCACTAAGTGGCAGCAGAACAAAATTACAACAGAATGACAAATACAATGGATAAGACCTTTACAGCATCACTGCGTGAAGTCGCATAAAAATATTGGGACTGTTAAGCTGATTGATGTCGCACAAACCATTGACACAGTCAGTCATGTTAAAGTGAACTGATAACTTCAAAAAAGGAGATGTCCGTAGCTCAGAATAATTTCTTTGACACTACACATCACAACAACTCATTACAATTTGTCATGTGATTCGTTTGTTCATATTTAGCAGAGGTATTACATACAATTTTTAAGATTCATTACAATTAAGGATATGATATTTCTCCACAAAGTGAAGAAGAGTCGCTGACCTGACTGTCATACTGAAATGTGGCAAGGCACAGGTCCAGAAAAGGTGCAGGACACTTGCTTGTTGGGGGCATTGCAGGAACGTTTGATACACTATTGCACTTAAAGTTACTGCAGAACCAGTAGAAAATATCGGTTTCATTGGTAATCTTGTAAATTTTCACCATTACCATGTCACGGCAAACATGTCATTCCTCTGAAAAACTATAAACATTTTCCTCATGCTCCCCTCCACCACACCCACCACCACCTCTCCACCACTCCTCACCACCTCCCTACCTTACCTCATATTCTGCCCCCTACAAGAAACTGATGGAAATCCAATTGCTGTAGCACATGTGTCATGTGTGAGAGTGTGTATGTGTGCGTGTGCAAGTGCTTGCTGGGTTCATATCTGTCTTAGTGCACATAAAGAATATTGAAACAAAACAAACATGTTTCCAGCCGCAGGTGGCAGGTGCTTTTGCAGTGGCATGAGGGCTTTCTATGTTTGTGAAGTGGATGAACCAGTTCTGGCCAGTACCCAGCTTGCACACAAGAGAAGATGCGAGTAAAGCATCTGACAAAACTTAAGGCCAGCAGATAAATTAACAAACTTTACTAAAATGTGATTACATTTTTACCACCTTCTTGCAGCTTTTTCCATTGACACAAGATAGTCCAGACAGGTATATCAGTCTACTATTAGTTCACTGCTTATCAAGCGCTCCAGATGGGTTTTTCATGTCTACAAGCACAGAATACAAATGGAGTATGACAGGCAGTATGATGACATACTGACAAGAACCTCAATATTGTAAAGGTTATCAAACATTATAAGCTTACCTGTTATGCCATGACCCTCTGTCCAAGGCCGGTGTACAAGGAACAATGGAGAATGGATCAGAGAAGTGGTGGACGACCTGAAGGACTGGACTGGTTAATATACCTGTGCCTTCTTGTACAGGTCAGAGTGCTGTGGAGATGTTTTTGACCACTCAAATGTCCACCATAGCTCTACAACTTGTCATTAACCATACCAGTGTTATCTACACACTGGGTGGTAACTTGTAGATGACCCATCAACACGGGGCTTACCATGTGAGGTTCGTGATCCTTCAATGCCATGTTGCCCTTAACTACCAAATGATTGCTGCTTTAGACACCAAATCGCTTAGTAGTAATGCCAACATGCAGCACTCGGGAATAAACAAGGAAACATCCCAAGGTTAAGGGATCTCATCACTGGACTAGAGCTACCCTACTTATTTGTGATTTATTGTTTACTATTCCCTGCCTCATTTAAGATTTTCTTCAACGTTGCTCAAGTGGTAAACATGAGATGGTGTTGTGAAGGAGTATGAAAGATTATTATATATCTGAAGATATTTGTAAATGTTGCTGACCACATAAATTTAAAAAGAAAATGACAAGAATAATAAAAGAATAAACAGAAGGCGCATCCTGATTATGTCGGCAGTATCCCTTTGCATAAATGGTGATATGATGGCTGATACAAACATCTTATCGATTATTTCTCAAAAGAAAAATGGAAGACCAGTAACACATGAACATTTCCTGAGGCCTTCAAAGTATTATCTCCACAGAGTTTCAGCCTCCTGAGAGTCAACTGCTTTTTGACTACCTGATTAACATGTGGTATTATCTGTGATGTTATTACTGCTTCCTCCCACCCCCACCCCCAAGTCCTGGATGTTTGAAAATTTCGAGCTAGCCAGGTTTTGCTTCAGAAGTGGAAAGAATCTCAAGTTGGCACTTGTCTGATTCAGTGAGGTACATGGCTGTGGGAGAACTTGATTGGACTGCTCTTGCAGACGTCACTGAGACCTTGCCTCTTTAGCGCTTGTATTGTGTTAAAGGGGCGTGTTCCCGCTACCCACCTACACTCGCACGTTATGCATGGATGGACTGAACGCCTTCCGACAAAACATTTTCTGCATGAACTCCCTCATTAAGAGTAGACTTCTGGCAAAATACCATCCATTCAGAGCCTTGCGAGTTGAAAACTGAAAAAAAGAAAAAGAAAAAAAAAAGTGACTTCCGACTTTGAAAACCATTTCTCAGTACAACTGATGTTATGTCATCAGCGTTCTGCCATGTGCAGTTACATCGTTCGTCAGCCATACCAGAGGCAATCCATGTTGCGTCACTTCTGACACGTCATGTGATCGGTTACGGCCCTTTGGCTCAAACTGTTCAAGCAATTGCTTAACATTCCGAACTCCGTTGTTTTCCTCTGTTCCTCCCGTCAGAAGATGACGTGTTCATCTGGCAGCCACTGTTCTCATCTCAACATCATACCACCGGAGCCGTTCCAACCGTTGCCATAGGAAACATTTGACGAACTGAAATGTGCAGATCCTGTGCAACAACTCTCCACAATCTTTGCGCGTCCTGGGTCTCACTTGGACATTCACATCCGTGTTTGTCTTCCCAGTGGATTCTTCATCGTTTAGAACTGCCCACCGAGGTCGCCTGTATTTGTTGCTGTTCGTGTGTTTTGTTTGACTGTTTTCAAGATGTAAAGGCTGTGCTAGTCTTGAATAAATGTTGATTTGTGTTTGTCCATTTCTTCAGTTGTTGCTGCTGTGTAGATGTGTCAGGTAACAGGTGTATGGGCAAGCTTGGAACATCCTTTCTCGGAGATGCCTCCTTGTTTGCTCTGTGTGCTCTGTGTTGTCATTTCTGCGAGGTGATTCGATGTCGTAAGCAGTATTCGTTTGAAGTTACGGGCGTGTGTTTTTTTCATGATGGGAGAAAAGAATTGAACCTGTATGGAAGACTGTTAGGGCAAAGTGGTGGCCTTTTAAACCATTTTTGCGCTCTCCCTGTTCCGTCGTGTTTATAGCGGTTGATTGGCACCTGCGACGTATACATCCAGATCCAGATCCAGAGCTACCCTGCTTGTGTGTTGTTTTGCTGTCGATTCAGCGTTAAACTTACCGCTATGGTCACACACTGCATTACACAACTGTCAAATGGGCACGCGTTTTCAAAAGACCGTTCCCAACTTTAAGCCTTGTGAAGACGTAGCATTTCAAATGCTCAGTGCCGGGGTCCTTGCACTGGACGCACCGTCTGTTAGGCCTACAATTCATTTTCAGAGTAGTCATGCAATTACACTAGATAATGGCATCATCTTAATTCTAATGGTGCAAAGGCTATATTTTTATCTCAATAAATCATTAAACATATTTGATGTAAACAGTTAGACATGGCAGTTATACTGACAGGTTTTTTTTTTTTTTTTTTTTTTTTTTTTTTAATCAGCCCTCATAAGATATCATCACTCGTTTGTGAATAAATTTCAGCATTTCGCTTTGGTTTACTACTGGAGATCTCGACATTAATCATTTAGACATTGTCCTCAAAAACCACTCCGCAAAATTAAAAGAAAAAGAGGAGAAAGCCTGCAGGGTTGTCGAGCTATCCTACAGATGGACAGGACCGGAAATAATTATTTATGATGTGCAGATCTAACGTATGCTCTGGCCAACCAAAGAGTGGAGAATGTTTCATGATTCTGCCTGCTATACATAAATGATCATGATACATATCCTTGTTTTTCTTCTATACAAGCATTCCGTTTCCTCTCCAGACAATTCATGAAACTGGTTTTGAGGCCTACATCGAAGTTCCGTACATGATCCAGTTTTAAAGTGAAGTCAGTTTTTTCGTAATCTCATAAACGTTACTGATTAATTAACATAGTCCTATACTTACAAACATGGCTTTTCATTTAAAGGGCTTCTCTCCATCACGTAACCAAGCGCCAGTAGTAAGCCTAATGAGCCCAGACTTAAAGCTATCCCATAATAAGACAACAAACGGAATTCGTGCAGCGTGAGTGTAACCCTCGAACAGTAACATCTAATACATAAGGCGAGTTCTGTATGGCTGGCTGTGTGTATATTTTTGTCCAGTGTTGTCTGTTTGTCTTTATTGTCAGTCACACAATCTCCAGATTTCGTCTGATCTTCTCTGAGGTCAGCATGGTGACCCATAAGTATATACTGCGCACATCAAGTACGCTAGGATGTGGGATCAGTCGCATTTTCAATGCCACTTACGACGAAACGGACCGATGCCGGGATTTGAAAACTCATGCACGCTTCACCGTTGAGGTCCATACAGATAAAAGACTAAATATTACCCTTCCTGTCAGCCGGAATAGCTCAGTTATTGGAATAAAAAAAAAAAGACATACAGACAACTGTGGACAAATACACGTACATAGAGAGCCAGACAGAACGTGCTTTATGTATTAGATGTTCCTGTCCAAGAGTTACATTTATGCTGGACATATTCTGTTTGTTGTCTTATTACATATGTATGCATCCCCTCTCTCTCTCTCTCTCTCTCTCTCTCTCTCTCTCTCTCTCTCGGCTGCCAGCAAGACGGCTTTCTAAACAGCGAAGCAAAAAGTTTGTCAAATTTATCTGACAAAGCTGTTCACAATGCCTGTACATGGTCTACCGTCGCCTTTAGAAAGTGTT
>JADBJO010000690.1:548366-553366 GCA_016801955.1 Conus betulinus | reverse complement strand
TTTAAAAACCAAATTATAGCCAATCACATTAGGGGCACCCAGTTTTTGCGCTTTTATCTGAATTTAAGTGGGGGGGGGGGGGGGAGCGTTGGGGGATGGGATGATTCTGGACCTGAGGCAGACCTACTCCCCCCCCCCCCCCCCCCCCACACACACACACACACACACACTCTGCCAAACCCCCTGCCCCATCCCCACCATGTTCCAAAACCATTTCCCTGTGAGGGATTTGGGAAACAGTCTACAAAGCAGCCATGGGATCAATAGAGGCGTGCTTCCAGTTTCCTGTGACATGGGGCGAAACACGTTTGGACACGTGCCTCCATAGCGTGTTTCCTGGACCATACCCGAAATCATTCACCAGGGAGTGGTTGGGGAACACTATGGGAGTAGTTCAGGTTCAGAAACACCACTGCCACCACCCCCTCCCCCTCCTCCTTTTCCCCCTCTCCCCTACCCTTCCGCCCCGCCCGCCGATCCTCATTTTTGTCCCCCCCCCCCCCCCCCCCCCCCCCCCCCCCCCCCCCCGTTCAAATTTTAGGCGCAAAATGCTTTGATATATGTTTTGCTGTTTTGTCCACTAGAAGAAGTTTGGATGTGAATGGTTATTTTGGAACAAAAAGGGAGGTCAGGTCGGATTTTACTCCACGGGGGGAAGAGTTTGGGTTTTGTGGCCTTTCTCGTCCGCCGGGGGGAGGGGAGGGGGGGGGGGGGGGGGGCGGGGGGGGGGGGAGGGGAGGGAGAGGGGTAATTTCAGAGGTGGGGCGATCATGTGACATGACACCGGGTCAGATTTTAGAGCAGGGCAGAGTCAAGCCAAGTCAAGTGAAAATCATCTCTGTTGAGGGTTGAAGAATAAGCTGTCAAGCTTTAGAAGAAAAAAAAATATCTTACATGTTTTTTAATTACATCTTGTCCTCATAAAAAGAAAGGAACAAATATAGCATACAACGAGGAAAAATTACAAACGACAGCATACGACGAGGAAAGTTACAAACATTTTCGAAAGCACACAACTTCAACTACACAGATATGTACATTACTCATATAATCACATACGAAACAATGAGAAACTGTTGTTGGAATATCAATTCAAATGCAGTTAATGAGAGAGAGAGAGAGAGAGAGAGAGAGAGGAGAGAGAGAGAGAGAGAGAGAGAGAGAGAAACTCAGAACTCAGATGGTTTACTTCATATACGGGCCATTGCCGTTTGTGAAGGGGGGGGGGGGGGGGGGGGGGGGGGGGGGCTATGCAGAACATAACACAACATAACAACAATATAAGAATTATAAAGAACACAAGAAAAAAACTGGATGGACTACTCTGCCACGAAGTCATGACTGATCTACGAAGAGAGAGAGAGGAGAGAGAGAGAGAGAGAGAGAGAGAGAGAGAGAGAGAGAGGAGAGAGAGAGAGAGAGAGTGACCTATAATTACTGCATAGAGTTTCCATCAGATGCTTTTTTTTTCAGTGCTTTTTTACGCCTGATACGAGCAATACGATGTTTAAAAGAGGAAGTCAAGTTGTTCAATTTGAATCCTTCAGAGTAGGCTACACAAAACTTGATTGATAAAGATGACTTCGAGGTCTTGGATTCCATCTTACTGCGGCATTCCAGGAAATGAGGAGGCTGATAAAATGGCAAAACCTGGTGCCCAGGGCCATCAGGAAGAAACCGTAGTCAGCCTGACAGAGGTGAAGACCATCATAAAAGCGCTCTACAGGCCACCACAGCAGCAAGATGGCTCTCATCAGCTAACCAGAGCAGCACAGGTGGTCATCTTCCCGACTCAGAACCGGGCACAACAGGCTAGCATCCCATCTACACCGCAAGCTGCACCTGAAACCATCCCCAATGTGCACATATGGGCAGGCAGAACAAACCACAAAACACATTCTGCAGGACTGTGGGGGACCTGCAGTGTCTGAGGGATAGGAGATGGCCGCAGCCGGTGCCCCATCAACGACAAGCTGTACAGGTCTGTGGAGGCCCTGCAGAGGACCACCAGACTCATGACAGACTCCTGTTTACAGGTATGACAGGCGATCTAGAAAGTAGCCCAAAGTAACCGCTGACTGGACGCAGTGGAACCCATGCAGACCAGCCGCGGCTGGGGGGCTGGGGGTAGGGGGGGGGGGGGGGGGGGGGGAGGGTTGGGGGATGGGAAGGATCGACCTGCTGCTGGCCTGCAGGCTGTGACTTGCACGTTCTTTTCATGGGTAGCGGCAGTTTACACTCTCACACAGCAAGCACTTGACGAGGCGCGCACCTGATATCCTAGGGTCTGGATGTCTCTTTTTTCTTTTTTTTTTTTTTTTTTTTTCTCTTTTTTTTTTTCTTTTTTTTTTTTTTTTTTTTTTGATCTTGGCCGTTCGGAACTGGTGTTTATCACAGCGCTAGGAGAGCGGGTCTTTTCACTTCGTTGGATGGGTGGCGTGTTGTGAGTAATGATAGGATTTCCTTTTGCACGGGGTCTGCTGTGAGTGAGTCATTGTACTATTAATAGCCGTTTGTTTGTTGTTTTTTCTTTTAGTGAAGGGGTGCTATAAATGGAGGTAGATAAAAAAAGAAGATATGATGATAATTCAGGACGAATAAAAGGGAAAAAAAACGTCGCTAATATCTCTCTCTCACACACACACGCACACACATGCGCGCGCGCGAGCGCGCGCACACACCCTCACGTACTCATGCACACGCTCACGCACGCAGGCACACACACAACACACACACACACACACACACACACACACACACACACACACACACACACGCACGCACACACACACTCACACACACACACACGCACACGCTCACACACACACACACGCTCACGCAGTACGCACGCACACACGCGCACGCACACACGCGCACGTACGCACGCACGCACACGCGCGCGCACACACACACACACACACACACACACACACACACACACACACACGCACCCCCTCTCTCTTTCTCTCTCTTTATATATATATATATAATATATATATATATATATATATGTGTGTGTGTGTGTGTGTGTGCGTGTGTGTGTGTGTGTGTGTGTGTGTGTGTGTGTGTGTGTGTGTTCACCGAGTAATAATCAAAGAAAGGCAGAGTTAAGGATTGTTTTTAGTTTGCAGTAGCACCTAAATAAAGAAATCCCTGAGGAAGGCCCAGAGCCGAAACGTTGGGGAAAATGATAAGTTGCGTGTTTGCCTTTTCATTGACCCATTGTATCATTATATATATATATACACCGAGAAACAGACAGGCAGACAGACAAACAGACAGAGCGAGAGAGAGAGAGAGAGAGAGAGAGAGAGAGAGAGAGAGAGATAGATAGAGAGATAGAATGATAGATAGATTGATAGATATACATGTATATATCTGCATATGTACATATATGTATGTCTGTATGGAGAGAGAGAGAGAGAGAGAGAGAGAGAGAGGAGAGAGAGAGAGAGAGAGAGAGAGAGAGAGCGTTTGCGACACAAAAATTACATTCATAACAATGTGCTTATAAGCATTTCATTATATCAGTTAGTAGACGACGATACCATCAACAGCAAAAATAACGAGAAGAACCATAATACTTATAGATCGTGCGCCTCCAAAACTCAAGTTGGTTTGTTTGTTTGTTTGCATCAAAGCATCCCTGAAGCCAATTTGAAGATCACACCGTTTGACTAGTTCAGAATTCCATTCTGAGGGGCTGCAACAGAGAGGCTGGACGATGATGCAGATTGGTGACCAGTGTATGCGTGAGATTCTGTGCCAAGGCTCTACTTGACGCCCTTGGTATTTCGAGGGTTGATGACGAATGGTTCAATCCTGCCCTGCCTTTATCTGTAGAACGCAAAACACATCGATCTGTTTGGGCTCGCGGGGAAGCGGGGGCGGGGGAGGGGGGTGGGGGTGGGGGGGGATGGGGCGGGGGGGGGGGGAGGGGAGGGGGGGGGGGGGGGGGGAACGGCTGGTTTTAGGTTTCAAAGGCCGCCACGAGGAAGTATGATGTGGTTTGACGTTTTTCCTGTTTGTTCAGCAACTGCTGTCATGTGCTTCTGGTAACATTGTGGTCTTTTCATCCTTTTTATTCTGTATTTCTCTTTCGCTTTAGTTTGATAACTCTCTCTCTCTCTCTCTCTCTCTCTCTCTCTCTCTCTCTCTCTCTCTCTCTCTCTCTCTCTCTCGTTATAATCAGTTTTATACTGGGTGATAGTAATCTGTATTGAACTAGGGCAAGGACCAGATGGGAAAAAAAACCCTTATCTGTCACCCTTTGGAATAAACATTGTCAATCAATTAATTAATCAACCAGTGAATCCCCCCCCCTCCCCCCTCCCTCCCTCCCTCCCTCCCTCCCTCCCTCTCTCTCTCTCTCTCTCTCTCTCTCTCTCTCTCTCTCTCATATAGCATATAACATCTGACACGTATTACAGAATTAACAGTTGCCACCAGTCATCCCGGAAGAAAGAAGTCAGTGTGATGAAAAAGGATTGAGAAGACAAAGAAGAGAGCACTTCAGGGCAAATGCTATAGAACAAGTGCTCCACGCCAGAACTCTGCGTCATCAATGGTGCGTGTGTTATTGGAGTTATGTCGCTGGTTAGTTTCATTTTGCTTGAAAAATCAAACGGCATGATCGTCTTAATCAACTGTACACTTTACATTGCTGACATAATTGAATCACGTGACATGTCCGTCGAATTCTTGTTGAGTGGGGTAACGAATTGAAACGATTCTAATAATCAGCCAGAAGCTGAAGATAATGGTTATGATAAAAGAGACTGAGGGTGAAATTAATAGAAAAGGATTTTTTTTTTTTAGTCTCTCAAAAATCAGAACAAGCAGGAGTAAAAAAGTAGTCTAGTCTGGTTACCAAACTAATTGAAATCTATGTCATTAAGGCGTGAAGGGGATTTAATAACCGTAAAAATACAAACGATCATGTATGAAGTGGTAGGTGAAACAGTCATGCGATCCCTGTCTGATGCAAACAACAACGAACA
>JADBJO010000690.1:535866-543366 GCA_016801955.1 Conus betulinus | reverse complement strand
CCGAGCCCTTATCTTTGCGCCAGCTGGAAAACCCCCAAATAGTCCCATTCCTTTGATTTTCATCTGTCTGCTTGGAACCACCTGGCTTATACCTTGATGGCTATATGAAAGAAAATGAGGAGAATCAACTTTCAGACACACTAAAAAAAATTCTCAAAACAATCTAATGCGCCAGTCTATAATTACCCGACTCCTAAAGCAAGGCTTTGGCGCATTAATTTTTTGTGTGCAGCCACAACCTCTGTTTCGTCGCGGCGCCAAGAGAGTGAGCACCCTTTACAGAAAACGCCGAAGATGTGACACGCACACTCGACAGGCACGGACACGGGGAGGAAACCCGAAACTAAAATCAACCGAGAGGAGGCCATGATGGGCACAGAATTTGATTTTTTTTTTTTTTTTTTTTTTTTTTTCTTTTTTAATTACGATTATTTAACAAGGATATGATGTCGTGGGATTCCTTTCCCGGACTGGAAATACAGGGATCTACTCCACGCTTCATTTCATAATATATCCCGGAGTCAGCCAGGCCCCGAGAGAAACAGACACCTGTGTTGTTTGGGCAGGAATTTTGAGCAACACTCTTAGACACGCATCATGTCACTCACTTGGATGGGACTCAATGGTCCGTTCTTCTTATCTGAGATCATCATATCACACGTATGGGTTAGAGGTTGAAGGATGACAAACCACCTTAGACATATGTCGTGAATGAGATTCAAACCCGCGGGCTCCCGGCCCTCAACCTGTGACAATAACCACTGCGCCACGCACGGCCACCGGTGGTTGATGCCGAGTGTCGTCCCCGAAGCCCAGCGACAGGGCTTCATCCTCCACTGCCTATCGACATATGCTGCTGTAAAACAGCCCGCCTGGAACTAACGGACTGGCCAGACCAGTTCTCCTTTCATTTCCATCACTTTCAGGTCCCCCATTTGCACGCGCGTGTACGCGCGTGCCCACGCGCGCGCGCACGCATGCACACACCTACACACACACACCTACACACACACACACACACACACACACACACACACACACACACACACACACACACACACACACCCCACGCGCGCTTTCACCCTCACGCGCGCTTTCTCTCTCTCTCTCTCTCTCTCTCTCTCTCTCTCTCTCTCTCTCTCTTATTTCGAAAATCAACGTAAGCCATCACACAATGGATTTGATATTTTGCCCACACACACACACACACACACACACACACACACACACACACACACAAGGGGAAAAAGGAAACAAAGAGAGATAGGAAAAGAGAGTCAGAACGCGAGATGATGAATTATGTAGATGAAAGCCAGTTGAATGACCGAATGCGCTGTCAGGCGATCGACGTTTTTTGTTTTTTTGTGTTTTTTTTTTTTTAATTAATTAAAGAAGACGTCTGTTACTCCTCATTCCCGAAGCCTTTGTCGCAGCTCCAGTATGTCTGGCTTGCTGGAATGAAACGGACTATTCCTGGAAGGTTTGGTGAATATGAAACTGACAACGAAAAGAAAAAGGATAGATAACGTGAGCCGCCCGCCGCTTAATTTCGCTCGTTGTATACAAGCAGTCAAAGGCATGCTGATACAGTAATACACAGTCCGACGACTTTCAGTTTCGGTTGAAGTTCTTGTGTTGTTGTTGTTGTTTTCGTTGTTTATGTGTTTGTTTTCTCCCGTTGTGAGTGTTTTTAACGCCACAATCTAGCAACAACAACATCAATGAAAATATTGACATAAATTCAGTTCTCACCATTACTAGTAGTAATGATACGAATAACAGCATCGTAATAATACTAATGATAGTAATGATATGGTAATAGGAGAAGTAGTAGTACCACTACTACTACTACTTCTGCTACTACTACTACTACTACTACTACTGGTAATGATGATGCAGATAATGATAACCACAAACAACAACAGAGACGATAGTAATTATCAGCATCATCAACTCTATCATCACTATTATTAGTAGTATTGTTATTATTAATATTATCATCATCATTATCATTATTATTATCATTTCTATTATTATTACTATTGTTATCATTATCATTATTATCATTCTAGTCATTATGATTATCATTATTATTATCATTACTACTACTACTACTACTATCATTACCTTTATTATTGTTATTATTATCATTATCACTATCATACATATCATTATCGTTATTGTTATTGTTGTTATTACTCTCATTATTGTTATCATTGCTATTATTATCATCATCATCAACATTATCGTCATCATCATCATCATCATCATCATCATCACCGTTATTGTTGTTGCTGCTTCGTTTGGTCGGATTTTTTTTCGGGGTTGAAAACCCTCCATGTTCACCCGACAGTAAATGGAAACCTGATTGTCTTCAGAGAAGGTTAATGGCGGCGGTGGGTGAGGATGGGCTCCGCCGTCAGTGATGCCGTGCCTTAAGCACGATTCACTGCCCCTATGGCCAACAGGCCATGGAAATGTATCCTATCCTCTGTGTGTGGTGTGTGTTGTGTGTGTGTGTGTGTGTGTGTGTGTGTGTGGGTATGAAAGAAGAGATTGTTAATGCATGCGTTAATATTGTTTAGAGAGTGTGTGGTGTAGTAAAAATTATATGTTTTTCCTACATGCCTACACCTACAATTCCATATAATGATCAAGCTTTATATGGGATATGAATTGTTGAAAATGACAGAATTATTAGAAAGGAAGTGAAGTTTACTATCTATATCAAACGTGACTTAACAATTAACAGAAGATTAGTATAACAACAATTGAATCCAACAATAAATTAACTATTCAAAGGAAAGACCAATAGGACTAAGGTGTAAAACTTCTGAGAAACATTTAAGAAGATGGAAGTCATTTAACACTTCCTGAACAGTTAATGGTATTTGACGAGTCAGTAAATCCCCTGTAGTTTTGTCATTAATTCTTTGATACCCGGACAGTGTAAAATCAGATGGCTGATAGAAATTTGATTTCCACATACACATTTAATATCTTTAGAAAATTTTGTTTTAAAAGCATTTAAACGAATTTCGAACATCAGAGAACTAATATGTCTTGAACTTGTATCAGATATGTGATTTAAAATTAATTTGGAATTTATTGTGCTGACGCTTTTTATACAATTGTGTGAATAATGGCTATCTGATGTCTTCAGCATGTTATCAAACTTATCTTTTGCTAGTTTTTCAATGTGATTATAATACTCGTGCAGATCTAGATTTATGTTAGTTAGAATTGCCCCTTCAGTATTACGTCCTGCACTTTTAGCTGCTCTATCAACCAGTTCATTGCCCAGATTGCAATGGCTTAATATTCAATGTGTCGATGTCAAGTCACAAAGTACTGTTACACCTTTGGGATCTTTTCTTTACGCAAGCTAACAATCTTCCAGCTTTTTCGTAAGCGAAATCCGAAATTGTCTTGGGATGATGGTTTTTTTTGTTTGTTTGTTTTATTCTTTAATTGATTGCATGTATGCATATATATATATATATATATATATATATATATATATATATATATAATGAATATTGTTAAACGCCTGATGTTGTTTTAATAAAAGCGCTCAACCCCTTGGGGAGCAACATCTGTTTAAAAAACAAGTGGTTTAAAACAGTTCTAAAAAAATATCTACAAATTTGTTGCGAGCAGTACGCTCTCGTCAGGATAATGCTTGGGTCGCCTACCGCCGGTGTTATATAGCTTGTAGGGCCCTGCTTGCACGTGCGTATTGACTGCACGTGTTTTCTGTGTATCGGGTGAACGTTCAGGGTGCGTTTTTCGACAACGATTTCCATTTGTGCCTGCAGTTGTTTACTATTTCAGTTTTGGTATTTAGGGTTGCTAAGTATGGTTTACATAGTATTAACCATTTTTCAGTTAGGCATAGGTTGCATCTTTTTGAAATATTATTGTATGGTGAAGCTCTTTTTATGATTTTCCAAGATATTTATAGTTTATTTTTTTTGTCTTTAAGTCTCCAAATGTATTTGCTCAGTTCTGTTTGGTTTTTGTGTATTTTACTTTATTAAATGACTGTTTATGGTTTGCATATCTGGTTTTGATTTTCCGTAATCCCTATATATGTTTCTTTTTCATGTTCTGATGTCACAGTGGCCTGGTATACAATAATATTATTATAGAGGCATTGTTGCTTAAGGGGACAATGTTCTTTTTTAGTGCAGTTGCAAGGTTTCCTTTCTTCACCCTTCTTTGCTGTGTTGGTTTTCATTTTGTTAGATGAATCAATTACATTTTTCAGGTTGGGCATACATGAATATCTTCCAAAATCAAAACTTAAAAATCACCTTTGAAGCAAACAAAAAGGTAGTGAACTACTTAGACATAACACTTGACCTCAACAACCACATATATAAACCATACAAGAAACCTAATGACACACCCATCTATTGTAAACATTAAAAGCAACCACCCACCATCCATACTAAAAACTATACCCAATGGCATAAACAAAAGATTATCCAACATATCATGCAATGAAAGAGTATTCAATAATGCAGCAGTAGAATACCAAGAAGCATTGCAAAAAAGTGGTTACAACTACAGACTAAGGAAAATTACATGGTACAACCCTCCATATGACGGAAGAGTCAAAACAAACATAGGGAAAGAGTTTTTTAAAATCCTAACAACATCGTTTCCAAAAGACACAAAACTGTCAAAAATATTCACAAAAACACTATCAAACTATCATATTCATGTATGCCCAACCTGAAAAATGTAATTGATTCATCTAACAAAATGAAAACCAACACAGCAAAGAAGGTGAAGAAAGGAAATCTTGCAACTGCACTAAAAAAGAACAGTGCCCCTTAAGCAACAAATGCCTCTATAATAATATTGTATACCAGGCCACTGTGACATCAGAACATGAAAAAGAACATATATAGGGATTACGGAAAACCACTTCAAAACCAGATATGCAAACCATAAACAGTCATTTAATAAAGTAAAATACAAAAACCAAACAGAACTGAGCAAATACATTTGGAGACTTAAAGACAAAAAATAAACTACAATATATCTTGGAAAATCATAAAAAGAGCTTCACCATACAATAATATTCAAAAATGCAACCTATGCCTAACTGAAAAATGGTTAATACTATGTAAACATACTTAGCAACCCTAAATACCAAAACTGAAATAGTAAACAACTGCAGGCACAAATGGAAATCGTTGTCGAAAAACGCACCCTGAACGTTCACCCGATACACAGAAACACGTGCAGTCAATACGCACGTGCAAGCAGGGCCCTACAAGCTATATAACACCGGCGGTAGGCGACCCAAGCATTATCCTGACGAGAGCGTACTGCTCGCAACAAATTTGTAGATATTTTTTTAGAACTGTTTTAAACCACTTGTTGCTGCTGTCCACCTTATATATAACACTGCTATTAGTTTGTAGGCTACTCATTTCGTATAGTAAAAATATCTATAGCCAGTTTGACATCTTCTTATAAGATATGAGTTCAGCTACAACTTTACGCCCTTCCTGTGCTTGAACCCTATTGTAGAACGTAAAATATACTGCGAGAACATGTGACAGTATTTTGTTAAATTTGACGCTTTGGAAGCGTTCTGAACGAAATTATTTACTCAATCGTTTGGCGTAAAACAGCATACAACGCGTTTCCCTTCGGATTTTGTGAATAAATCTTTCCAATCCAGGCTCGTGTGAGCGCACAGCTAAGTATCTGTTTATTAGGTAAGCTTATAACCTCCTTTTTGTGTGCAGAATCCTTCTCTTTAGTTTGTCTGTTGTCCCCACATGAATTCCTAACACACTGCCTGCAACTGTTTGGCATGTAACTAAGGCCGATTACTGAGGAAGTGGTATGGGAAAGGTACTACTTTTTGACAGAATTAACAGTTTTTTTTTTTTTTTTTTTTTTTCTTTGTTGTTGTTGTTGTTGTTGTTAACCTCAGTCGGGTACTTTTTCTTATTTCTTGTACTTTTTCTTTGCAACCATTAACTTTTTATTTTCAGCTACACACACACACACACACACACACACACACACACACATGCATACATGCACGCACGCACACGCACGCACGCACGCACGCACACACACACACACACACACACACACACACACACACACACACTTACACACACACGCGCGCACACACACACACACGCATGCACACACGCACGCACGCCCGCGTATACACACACACACACACACACACACACACACACACACACATACAGAGAGAGACAGACAGACAGACAGACGGACGGACAGACAGACAGACAGACAGACAGACAGACAGACAAGTTTCGGACAACGCCAGGTGCGGAATGCTGTTAAGTCCCCTTACGACTGGTGCTGATCAAGAAGCGAGGTCCCTACCTGTTGACGATGACATCGCATGGCAACATGCTGCTGCTGACGTCGGCCGTCACTGCTAGACTCCGCCAACACCAGGGACAAGGTCAACGTCCACTCCCCCCCCCCCCCCCCCCCCCCCCCCCCCCACACACACACACACACCCACACACCCCTACCCCCTACCCCAAATCACCCAGCGATCACAGTCAGTATCGATCCCCTGTTCAATTTGACTCAGGCCCACCGTCCGACCCCCAGCCATTGTGTAAGATCACTGGTGCGGTCGACTGGCTGGCCGGCTGGCCGGCCGGCCGGCCGGTCGATCGGCCGAACTGCTGCTTGCTGAGCGGTCTGACTCCCGACTCTTGATTTGCGTGGCCCGAAACTGGGCTTCCAACAGCAAGGAGGCAGTAGACTGGTGTTGGTCGTGGGAGAAGGTGGGGGGGGGGGTGTGGGGTGTGGGGTGTGGGGAGGTGGGGGCGGCGGTGGTGGCTGCTGCACTCAGAACCAGCAGAACCAACCAAAAACAGCTGGATTCGTGTCGCCCTGCAGTATGTGCACGCGTGTGTGTGTGTGTGTGTGTGTGTGCGTTGGGGGGGGGGGGGGGGGGGAGTGAATGTGAGTGTGTCAGGTGTAGTGGTTGGATCGCCTGCCTGAGTGAGATTGGAGTTGCCGTTCTTGGAGACTTGTTTTTTGTGTGTATTGCTGGTTGGTTGGTTGGTGGGTGGGTGGGTGGGTGGGGTGGTGGGTTCACTTCCTGTCTCTGTTTTTTTTTTTTTTTTTTTTTTTTTTTGCTGTTGACTGAGAGGCGCGCGCGCCTGAGGGACCTGTGTCTATGACCATCGGTGGGTGGACATTGTGTGGCGGGTCTGTGCTGACCTGTCCAGTGCTGCGACAAGGCTTGATGCTAGGCCTGGGAGGAGGGGGACGGAGTGGAGCTACTACAAGTAAGGATTGTCGCGTGTGGTGTCGGGTGGACGGATTTGGATGCCGGTCCTGGCGTCGAACTTTTTCTAATGTTTCTGTCTTTCTCTCTTTCTTTCTTTCTTTCTTTCTTCCTTTCTGTCTGTCTGTCGTTTTGCTTGCTTTCTGTTTTCCTTTCTGTCTGTCTCTGTCTTTTTTCTCTTTCCT
>JADBJO010000690.1:525866-528366 GCA_016801955.1 Conus betulinus | reverse complement strand
GTATACAGTGGCGATTTCTATAGAGACAAGTGAAATTAAAGAATGAAAAACCTGAATGTTAATGATCTGTGCATCGTTGTTGTGTTCTGCACGTAATTCCCCCCCCCCCCCCCACCCCCCCCCACCCCCCTTCTCAGTGCGTATTGCTTGCTTACATACAAAGACAATTTTACATTTACACGATTGTCAGCATTCTGTGCGCCTTTTTTTTTTTTTTTTTTTTTTGTTATTTTGTCTGCTTATTCAGTTACCGGACCACCGCAGTGAGATAGAAAAAAGGTGTATCAGAACCCTTCCGGGATGGGGTATTAATCAGATCTTGCGCACACAATCATTTCAACAATCAGGTATTACGTTAGCTTTGCAGGCATTTTAAAGGAGAGCTATCCAGGTCTAGGCTCAACACGAAATGAAATCAAAACAAAGTAATGGGAAGGTATCATATATCTCAGTGCCACAGGTAGATCCGCAAGTGAAAGTAGCATTACCTTCTCAAAAAGTGAAACGATTGCTTCATAAACTCATGGATGTCATCCGCTGCCTGTCACTAAGTAAGATGTCAGCTTTTTAAATGGCCTGGTTTATCAGTGTGAATGCATGCTCGACATGCAAATACTAAAAAAAAAAAATGATGTGTATTATAATCTGGTGTGGACTGAGTTATGAGTTTGTTTGGGGGTAGGGGTGGATGTGTTGTGTAGTTGTCTCGTTGTATAGTTTGTTTCGTTTTGCTTTTCTTCTGTAGTTCATACAATTTCATTGATAGGTGTGAGTCTCTCTCTCTCTCTCTCTCTCTCTCTCTCTCTCTCTCTCTCTCTCTCTCTCTCTCTCTCTCTCTCAAGGTCCGCGATCTGTCCTCTCTGAAGTAAATTGTATAAATTTCAATCATGAGAAGCTCTATAAACAATTTATTGGAACCAGCTTCTTTCGTAATATATTATTTTTCGGACATTCTTAAACAAAAGAAAATTTGTCGGCAATCGGTCCTGTCTCATATTTTCGGCATATTCCTTTTTCTTTTCTTTTTCTGTTTTTGTCCTTGTTCTCCCATCAGTTCTTTCAATCGGTTATTTATCAGTACATGGTGTCTTGGCCGGTTGTAACCTCGTAACAGTGGGTGAATGTTGCCGGGTCAGCGTTTTTGGCACGAGGAGTGCATTTGCCATGTGGACTACCTACGCCACGTGCATCAATGTGAATTGCAACTCAATGTGGCCCCGATTGTGGGGCTATAAATTTCCAACCCCCCAAAAAGTACAAATTATCCCTTCCAGCGGCGCCAACATAATGCCGAGACTTTCCCGTCAAGATCGTTGCATAGCAATGGGGCAACTGCAGGCCGGGGTTCCAATGAGGCAGGTCGCTATCGCATTCGGAGTCCACATTTCCACCATCTATACCGCCTTCTGGACCGCTTTCAAGCAAGAAACACCACTGATGACAGACCGAGAAGCGGCAGACCGAGGGTCACACAGCAGCCCAAGACCGCCATCTTCTGCGTCAGCATCGACGGGAGCCTTACCAAACCGCTGCCAACACAGCCAGGAACACCGTCGGCAACCATGGCAGGCCAATCAGCAGCAGACCCGTGCGTCGCCGACTGAACACAGTTGGTCTCCAATGCAGGCGTCCAGCCCGGCGACCTATCCTGACACTCCAGCATCGCCAGAACCGTCTGCAGTGGGCACAGATCCACGTGCATTGGCGCCATCGGGACTGGGGCCGAGTCCTCTTCAGTGACGAAAGCCGGTTCTGCGTCGACCCAGGCGATGGCCGCATCCGGATCTGGAGAAGAGCGGGGGAACGCTTCACGGATGCCAACATCACCGAAAGGGACCCATGGGGTGGTGAAAGCATCATGATGGGGGGCTATCGGCATGAATCGCCGTATTGGGCCAGTCATCTTCAGAATGTGGGTCCAGGACGTGGTAACGGGGTCACTGCTGTTCATTACATCGACCAAGTTCTGAGGCCCACACGTCCTGCCGCATTTCCAGCGGCATCCACAGAACCTGTTTCAGCAGGACAACGCAAGGCCGCACACTGCCCGTGCTACGCAGAACTTCCTGAGGCAGAACAACATCAATCTGCTGCCTCCAGCCCAGCCCGTTCTCCCGACCTTAACCCAATAGAGCATTTCTGGGATGCCCTTCAGAGGCAGTTGAACCAGCTCAACCCCAGACCCCAGACAGCAGCTCAGCTTTCTGTCGCTGTGGGCCAGGTGTGGTGGCAAGTCCCCCAGAGGCAGACCAACACTCTGGTGCGCTCGATGTACCGCAGGTGCACAGCTGTGATCAATGCTCGAGGTGGTCACACCAGATACTGACATTCTGCTGTTAACACAGGGTCAAGGTCAAGTTCATGTGACCTTATTTTCTACCAGAATGAACTTTGAAAGGACACTTTTGCGGTGTTTGATTGCTTTTCGCACTTTCTATTCCCAGTTCAAAGGAATCGTTGGCCAAATTAAATCAAAATTTCCATGCAGTTTGTTTTCGCG
>JADBJO010000690.1:490866-495866 GCA_016801955.1 Conus betulinus | reverse complement strand
TATAATTCAATATTTCTTGCAGTCATTGCAACACCTAGCTGCTCTGTAAGTTGCTGGAACGGTGCTCGTACTTATCCTTGGAATTTATTGTTTCATTGTAATTAGTCCCCCTTGCGGATTCATTCCAAGAACTGGCCCTCAGCACTTGTGTCTTAAGAGTTTATCTTTTTATATTTTCTACTTTTCACAAAAAATGTAGCTTGTTTTGCTCTTTCATGATTTTCTTCTTCTTAGGTGGCACCTTTAGTTAGTTTTTTTGAAAACTCAACAAACATACTATGGTATTGCACACCAGCCTTTTTCTGGTATAGCATTCTTCTTAAAACCGAAAAGGCAGAGGAGTCAAATTACCACTTTCCGCGGTCACTGAGGAGAAACAATCAGGTTTCGAAATACCGGTATCTGACCAGGAGTTATATGTTAGTGAGCTTTCTCCCCATTGGAGATGGTCTCCCTCTTTGGAGACTATAAGCTTGCTGAAGGTTCATTTTGAGAAGCATTTATTTATTCCACAAGACACGACGCATTTCGACCTCTTGGGTCTTCTTCAAGTAAAAAAAAATATATATATAAAAAAAGATAGATCACATTTAACATTTAGGACAGTACAACAAAGAACGAAGAGAGACTTATCTGATATCCATGTGGTGTGCTGTGAAGAATGGCCGACAGAAGGAAATGACAGAGGGGATTATGGGAGAGGAAAAGGAGGGGGGGGGGGGGGGGGTGCGTGAAGGGAGGGGATGAGTGAGGCGATGGGTTGTGTGGTTAGTTTAGTGGGGTGGTGTGGTATATATGTGACGGTTGTGGTTAAGGTGGATTGATAATAATGCTAAGAAGGGGGGGGGGGGGGGGGGGGGGGGGGGGGGGGGGGGGGGGGGGGGGGGGGGGGGGGGGGGGGGGGGGGGGGGGGGGGGGGGGGGGGGGGGGGGGGGGGGGGGGGGGGGTGGGGGGGGGGGGGGGGGGGGGGGGGGGAGAGATATATATTTTGGAATAAATCAGAAGTATTTCCATGGAGACAAATAGGAGGATGACTTGAGCAGCACCCAGACTTCAACAAGAGGGATGCATACTACTAAAATTGACCGTCTTATATATATATATATATGTGTGTGTGGTAGATAGATAGATAGCTATGTATGCATATACAGAGAGAAGAAGAGAGAGAGAGAGAGAGAGAGAGAGAGAGAGATTTGTTTATGAAAAGTTGAAGAAATCGAAGCAGTTAAGATCTTAGCTCTTTTTGTTTATACCCTTTGCATCAGAAGTTGTTTTTTTGTTTTGTTTTTTTTTTTTTGGGGGTGTATGTATGTGTGTGTGTGCGCGTGCGTGCGTGCGTGCGTGTGTGTGTGTACGTGTGTGTGTGTGTGTGTGTGTGTGTGTGTGTGTGTGTGTGTGTGTGTGTGTGTGTGTTTTGTTTTGTTTTGTTTCGTTTTTCGTTTTCTGTTCATATGACTGAGAATGTCAAGCAATTACTGAATCCGTCTAAGAACATTTTCGTGAAAATACGTTGATGCAAGCAAAGCAGAGCAAGGCAAATTAGCGCTCGTCATGATTAACTAGGATCAGTCGATACACAGTTTTGATATTATGTACGGTCTGTGCTGAAATCGTCGTCCTGTAATCAGACGGTGAACGCTCCTAGTGTTCTGTGCAAAGATCGTGACTGACAAAACAGTTTGTACACACACATATTACGAACGTCCTTTGTTCTTACCATCACCCAGACAGATCAAAAGATACTTTTTTTTTTTCTTTCTGTGTACTGAGATGAGCTGAAAAGAGAGAGAGAAAAAAACAACACTTTTTACGTTCTGAACAAATACGATCACTCCAAAAATATGAAAAGGCACACATTTTAATGTGTGATCACATTTCTTTAATTGTGTCGCCAAAACATCCAGAGAGGCATGATTTCATGTTCTCTATGATCTCTTGAAGACCTTCAATGATCGGAAGTCACATAATTTTGATATTCTCTTTCTACGACACGCTCTACGTTGGTTTGCTATCCTAAAAACCCCAGTGCACCAATGTATCCCTATTTTGACGTTAAATCTACATTGTCCTCTATAACACTAAGCTTAAGACACTGGTAATTACATGTTAAGACGAGATTCAGATTTTTTCCATGATAACAAAGAACAAGATGCAAAGCATATAAACGTAATCCCAGTTTATCTTCCTGAAAAACGTCACAATCAAAATATGCGTCATAATGTATTTGACGTCACAATCAAAACATGCATCAAAATGTATTTCGTCACCGAGATATTCCATAAAGAAGAAAAACCGTTTGGGGCGATTGTAGCCGTTAGTAACGGCTATTCTGGTAAAATGAAACACCGGGCACCATCGGTGACCCATAATGAGCATACCTACAAATTTTCAGAAAGATCGGCCCAGAAGTTTTGTCTGGAACGAGTGGAACACATTTTGACCACGGGCAGACAGACAGACAGACAGACACACAGACAGACACACAGACAGCATTTCTTCCTTCCTAGTGTAAAGTACTCCCTGTTCTATAAGAACTGGAAGTACAAAAAACGACAACGCAGCCAGTAATCTCTTGTCTTCAGAGGCTGAGTCTCGCTGCTCTGTTTCTCTGTGCATGGGGAGACTGGTCAAACCCACCCAGAACGAAACGCTTCATCATGTCCAGGCCGGCACGCGGCTGGTCAAAGGGCACGTTGTGTCCGGAGTCTCTGACGATCACCTGCAATAGCGGTCAACTTGTGTCACTCTGACCCTCTGGATTCCTGGCATCACTTCAGGGGTAATGAGGGGAAACCCGAACAGCGACAACCAAACAGCGTAACTGATTAAGCTGATGTTGCCTGTGTAAGCTACAGCTGGGGTGACGGAAAGGATGGTGGGGGTGGGGTGGAGTGGGGATGGAGGGGGGGGGGGGGGGGGGGGCACGATGGGAGGTCATGGAGGCGTCGGAAGTTGAAAAGAAGGGAGTAGGGGGTGGGGTGAATGGGGGAGTGAGAGGAGGGGGGGGGTGGTGGGGAGGGGGGGGGGGGGGGGGGGAATGTGGCCACACAACCTCGATCGTGGTTAACCTTGGGTTGCGGGATGGGAATGTCTGAGCGCAGCTCTGCTGCATTCTCCCTTTGGATACAAATACAGTCCGAACCATTACAGCTCTACTTCATTCTCCCTTTGGATACAAATACAGTCCGAATCGTTACAGCTCTACTTCATTCTCCCTTTGGATACAAATACAGTCCGAATGGTTGCAGCTCTTATCCCGAATTCTCTCATCGTTTACAAATACAGTCCGAATCGTTACTGCTGATGGACACTGATGATGATCAACATTCGCCCCAGTCGGACTCCACGGTGGGCTTTGTGTTCATTCTCTACGATATAAATAAACTGTGTACAATTTCGCCGAGGACAGTTCTTGCTCTTAGTCTAAACAGTTGGAATATTTTCGATTTCACAATAAAGAACATCACAGCACAGCAGGAATGCAATACCAAGCAATGGAGTTGTAAATCAATACAATACGACGCAATAGAACATATTTGCTGTAAGAATGAAATACAAGACTTTAAAAAAGTGAATTGATAACGATACAATTTGAAACGAGACCAGCACCACACAATATCATACCACACGTTTCTATACGATTGGTTGCGATGCAATCCGAGATGATGCCATGCCATGCGACGTAAAGCGACTCAATGCGATGCTGTACGATGGGATGCAAGGCAGTACAACACAACATGAAACAAATGCAATACAAGACATGGCAATGAAATCTGCCGCTATACAGTACAGTATTTCCCAGGACGACTCACACGGTACCAATAAAACACAAAACAACACATGATCTAGTCAAGCTGCCAGACTTGTTATACTGTTCCATATCATTCAGTACCATTTCAAATAATACCGTAACCATGTAATACAATACAGTACAAACACAACAGAATACTCAATACAGTAAATATTTTTAAAAAAGCAATACAACAGCACAACACGACACAATACAGCACAACGCAACACAACACCATACAACACAACACGACACAACACAATACAACACACACACAACACGACACGATACAACACAACACAACATAACACAACACAACACAACACAATATAACACAATACAATACAGCACAACACAATACAACGCAACACAATACAACACAACAAAACACAGCACAAGACAACATAGCACAACACAACACGATACAAAACACCACAATACAGTACAACACAACACAGTACAGTACAACATACCACAACACACTACTTACCCTGGTGAAGTTACCAGCAGTGGCATACCAGCCAGCAAGATGGTCCCCGACTGTCCACTGACTGTAGGTGGACTCCCGGTATTTGTCCCGATGACACCAGTCCACCTGGTCAAGGAAGGTGTCCGTCATGGCCACCGTCACCAACATGTCCAGGTGGCCTGTATACTGCAGCAGCACCAACCCCCGGGCACCAACCCCCGCACCAACGGGCCGGGGCATATGCTAGTATCACAGAGGAAAGGCACAGAGGAAAGGCACCTGCCTGCACAACCCCCGGGCCGGGGCAATATGCTAGTATCACAGAGGAAAGGCACCTGCACCAACCCCCGGGCCGGGGCAATATGCTAGTATCACAGAGGAAAGGTGTTGGAGGGGGGGGGGGGGGGGGGGGGGGGGGGGGGGGGGGGAAGGACATGTCATTAGAGTGGCCCAACGTGTGACATGTGACATCTGCATGAATCGTGATAAAACGAAACGAGTGACAGCTCTAAGAAAATAAAAAGTCTGAGAAATGTGAATTGTAAGACGACATCTGCTGTTTGGCTAGAACGGGACAGAAAGTCAACGACGAGGAAAGCAGTATATGCCACATCTATAGATAAAATGGAATCTTCCCAAATGTAAGATATCAGGAATATGGCTCCCAGCAGAGCTCACAGGCCGCACGGATATTCACTTTTACCGAAAAGCTCTCAGGATTAAAACAGTTACACAGAGTTT
>JADBJO010000690.1:478366-483366 GCA_016801955.1 Conus betulinus | reverse complement strand
TGGTTGACGCCGGGATATATTATGAAAGGAAGCGTAGAGTACAGCCCTGTCATGTAGTCTCAGACCGAAATGGAAATCCGTAGCATCATCTTAATCATCCTCATTCTCATCGATCAGCATTTTAAAAAAAAAAAAGTCTCAAATTTTGTGGCCCTTCATGCCCTGCTCTCATGGTGACCTCAATTTCGAATTCCTCTCCACGTCTGTGGTCTTGGTTTGGTTCCGTTGGGGTCACCGGTATCGGCGAGTCCATGGGGGCTGTCGTTGGACGGACGTGGTGGCGCCCTCCGGAGGGAGAGCTCACTCACGCCGGCTCCGCGACTAAAGCAATTATTGTCGTCAGTAGGGGGCGTAGTAGGTGGTGTCCTGCGTACGTTAGATCAGAACAGGCGCCACTGAACACCACCGAAGTGACTCGGCAGCAGTGCAGTGTCTCCTCCGGTGGGTTGCCTCTTGACGACTTGACATTGACTGCTCCCTGTGGATTGCCAGTGCCGGGGCTGTGGCGGGGCCGACCGGAAAACGGTTCATAAGTGAAGTCATTTTTTCACAATCGAGTCGACTGTTTCCCCATGTGTGGCAAAGCCTATACAGAAACAAAGTCATCTGCACTTTGGTTATTCAGTTTTCCTTTTCATTTAGACAGTCTACATTTTATGTGCCTTCAGCAATAAATGGTGATATCTTTTCCGCAGTAATTCTAAAGAGAATGTGCGTGCAACAAAGAACACAGAAGACGTCAGCTACGTTGGAGATCTTTTTGTGTCCCAATATCTCATGTCACCAAGAGGAGTATTTTCCTTTGCCCTTGAACAAAACCTTTTCAAGACGAGCAACTCTGTGTGTGTGTGTGTGTGTGTGTGTGTGTGTGTGTGTGTGTGTGTGTGTGTGTGTGTGTGTGTGTGGTGTGGTGTGTGTGTGTGTGAGTGTATGTGTATGTGTGTGTATGTGTGTGTAAGTGTGTATATGCGTGTGCGTGCGTGTGTGCGTGCGTGCGTGCGTGCGTGTGTGTGTGTGTGTGTGTGTGTGTGTGTGTGTGTGTGTGTGTGTGTGTGTGTGTGTGTGTGTGTGGTGTGTGTGCGTTTGTATGTGTGTGTGTGCGTGCGTGTGCGTGTGTGCGTGTGTGTGTGTGTGTGTGTGTGTGTGTGTGTGTGCGTGCGCGCGCGCGCGCGCGCGCGCGCATGTACGCTCATTCAAACGGAATCAACCTTTGAATCAAGTAATGCAAATCAGAGCGCTTCTGCACCGTTAGGAAACTTTCAGAAGACCGATATCCCTTTGAGACCAACCGAAGGTGATAACACATGCACGCGTGCTACGTACACAGTCAGATCCTCAAAACACAGCACGAAAGCAAAACATTAGATCAGACCTAAGGACGACTTGGTTGTTCTCACTTTGTCGGTATCAAAGAGGCCCCCCTGCTCATTCGTCACACGTATCATGTCGGTAAGGTCCGCACGGTACGTTTCTCGTGTCTTGTTAGAAAGAAGGCCCGCATGGTACAGCGAGTCCGGATACACTGGAAACATCTGAAATCAGGAAGATAAGTTAGTGTTCATGATACCCTCAGACGTCGCTGACATGAGAAAGATAACGAAACATTCTTGACGAATCTCAGACACGTCTTCAGTTAGAAAGATAACGTTGACATCTGATGCAAGAAAGATAACTACACGTGACGACGGAAGCCAAGATAGTTCTCTACTTTATCCTCCTGGAAATACCTGAGCTCAAGAAGATAACTGCAGCTGACAACGGTGGAAAATCTTGAAATCAGGACGTTGACACTCGTCAAAAAAAAAAAAAAATCAATAAAGAAAATTCTTATAACTGACGCTAGCTTCGAAATCTGACCAAAATGAAAAAAAAAATCGTAAGTTAGAAATGTATTTACATTTAATGCTTGTGGAGCCATCTGAAGACAGAAGTGTAACTACATATAACACTCATGGAAACTTCTAAGGTCGAGAAGACACCGCTGATGTAGGCATCTGCTGTCAGAAAAATGACGCTAATGGAAAAAGCTCTGAATTCAGGATAATGACGCTGATGGAAGATTCTGACGTCATGAAGATGACGCTCATGGAAATCTCTGAAGAGAGGATGATGACGCTGATGAAAAACTCTGACGTCAGGAAGATGACGCTAACGGAAAACTCTGAATTCAGGAAGATGACGTCAATGGAAACATCTGATTTCAGGAAGATTACGTCAATGGAAACATCTGAATTCAGGAAGATGACGTCAATGGAACCCTCTAAAATCAGGATCATGGCGCTATGGCAGACCTCTTACGTCAGGAAGGTGACGTTAATGGAAACCTTTGAAGTCTAAGGTGTGTGTGTATGTAAATTTGTATGTGTGTGCGCGCGTGCGTGTATGCATGCGTGCGTGCGTGCGTGCGTGCGTGCGCGCGACACGTGTGTGTCTGTGTCTGTGTGTCTGTGTGTCAGGGAGGAAGACAGCGAAGGCGAGACGGAAATTTTCCGCGCGCGCGCGCGTGTGTGCATGTGTGTGTGTGTGTGTGTGTGTGTGTGTGTGTGTCTGTGTGTGTGTGTGTGTCGGTCTGTCTGTCTGTCTGTCTGTGCGTATCTGTGTGTGTGTGTGCGTGTGCGTGCGTACGTGGGTGTCTGTGTGTGTGTGTGTGTGCGCACGCGCGCGCGCGCGCACGTGCGTGCGTGTGTGCGTGCGTGTGTACGTGCGGGTGAGCGTGCGTGCGTGCGTGTGTGCGTGCGTGTGTGCGTGCGTGCGTGCGTGTGTGCGTGCGTGTGTGTTTAGCCGCAAGCCTGTAGCAGCAGCAGCAGCTCACCGTCTGAGGGTCGCAGAGTGCATTGCCCAGGTAGATCCCTTGCAGAGGGATTCGGCTGATCTCTGGCACCTGACTGTTCTTCTGGTGGATGAGCTGGCCCAGGTGGGGGATGTACTTCCCTGCGTACGACTGCAAGGCGTCCACAGTGCTTGATGACTGAACAGGCAGCACTTCCACCCACATTCACTGACTCTGGTCTAGCACTTCCACCCACATTCACCGACTCTGGTCTAGCACTTCCACCCACATTCACCGACTCTGGTCTAGCGCTTCCACCCACATTCACTGACTCTGGTCTAGCACTTCCACCCACATTCACTGACTCTGGTCTAGCACTTCTACCCACATTCACTGACTCTCGTCTAGCTTTTCCACCCACATTCACTGACTCTATTCTAGCACTTCCACCCACATTCACTGACTCTGGTCGAGCACTTCCACCCCACATTCACTGACTCTATTCTAGCACTTCCACCCACATTCACTGACTCTGGTCTAGCACTTCCACCCACATTCACTGACTCTGGTCTAGCACTTCCACCCACATTCACTGACTCTGGTCTAGCACTTCCACCCACATTCACCGACTCTGGTCTAGCACTTCCACCCACATTCACCGACTCTGGTCTAGCACTTCCACCCACATTCACCGACTCTGGTCTAGGTCTAGCACTTCACATTCACATTCACTGACTCTGGTCTAGCACTTCCATCCACATTCACTGACTCTGGTCTAGCACTTCCATCCACATTCACTGACTCTGGTCTAGCACTTCCATCCACATTCACTGACTCTGGTCTAGCACTTCCATCCACATTCACTGACTCTGGTCTAGCACTCTGGGTCTAGCACTTCATCCACATCCACTGACTCACTGACTCTAGTCTAGCTCGTTCGGCAGTCAAGGCAGATCTTAGTAGAGGACGGGGCGGGGGGGAGGCGTGGGGGGGGTGCAGGGGGGGGGGGGGGAGAGATGGGAGAGAAGGGAAGAGAGAGGGAGAGACAGAGAGAGAGAGAGAGAGAGAGAGAGAGAGAGAGAGAGAGAGAGAGAGAGAGAGACACAGGCAGACAGAGAGACAGACAGAGCGGCAAACAGAGACACAAGAGAGATGGAGAGACTGGGGGGGGGGGGGGGGGGGGGGGGGGGGGAGAAGAAAACAGACAGACAGACAGACAGACAGACAGACAGACTACAGACTGGCAGACGAGCAGACAAAGAACGTGAAACACAGAGAGAGAGAGAGAGAGAGAGAGAGAGAGAGAGAGAGAGAGAGCGGAGACAGACAGACTACAGACAGACAGACAGACAGACAAGCAGACAAAGACACGTGAAACAACGAGAGAGAGAGAGAGAGAGAGAAGAGAGAGAGAGAGGAGGGGAGAGCACACACACACACACACACACACACACACACACACACACTCACTAACTCACTCACACACACACACGCACACACGCGCGCGCGCGCGCTTACACACACACACACTCTCTCTCTCTCTCTCTCTCTCTCTCTCTCTCTCTCTCTCTCTCTCTCTCTCTCTCTCTCACTCACTCACACACACACACACACACACACACACACACACACACACACACACACACCACCATCTAAACATGATGTTCTTTACACACGCGTGCCAAAATGAGGACCCCCAGAAAGTGTATACGTCATCACAGCACGTCTCTTCTCCTCTTCAATTATTACCTGTCCTCCAATGTACAGGCCATTCCAAAATACTCCGGAAATATACACGTGTTCAGGTGCTTGAGCAATCTGAAAAAAAAAGTCCATGAGGACACATTTTCCCCTTTTATGACACGACTACTGCAATCTGAAAAAAAAGTCCATTAGGACACATTTTCCCCTTCTATGACACGACTACTGCAATCTGAAAAAAAAAGTCCATGAGGACACATTTTCCCCTTCTATGACACGACTACTGCAATCTGAAAAAAAAAGTCCATTAGGACACATTTTCCCCTTCTATGACACGACTACTGCAATCTGAAAAAAAAAATCCATTAGGACACATTTTCCCCTTCTATGACACGACTACTGCAATCTGAAAAAAAATTAGTCCATGAGGACACATTTTCCCCTTCTATGACACGACTACTGCAACAGACATAGCATCTTTAAGTTCACACGTTTTCTTCCTCTGCATAACATGGCGTGGAATACAATA
>JADBJO010000690.1:468366-470866 GCA_016801955.1 Conus betulinus | reverse complement strand
CTGATATTATGTAAACCCCATCTAGCATCTCTGAACTCTAAAGTAGAAATGATAAACAATTGCAGGCATAAATGGAAATCTTTATCAATGCACCATCCCCTGACACGTCCCCCCTGAACGCGCCCCAAAAAGATAAAAAAAAAAAAAAACAGGCCACGTGCCACACGTACAGTGCTCACGCGCCCACACAACACACTATATATAACACCGGTGGTGCGCCCAGTTTGTACCCTGAGGAGAGCTTTTAGCTTGAAACAGATCTGTAGGTTTTTAATCCTTCGTTTTAAACCTGTTTTAAATTGTTATGTCGCTCCCTGTTTGGTTGAGCACTTTTAACACTCTGAGTGGCCTTTTAATTCTAATTTTACTAAACGCTCCTCACGTTGAGCACTGTGGCCTAGCAGATCTCTAAATTTAAAATGGAGAAAATCAACTTTGGGCAGTCCACCAAAAAATATACCTTTTCTAATCCACAACTCTACATTAAAAATATGGTTTTAAGTCATGGAGATCGCCACCTGTAATAGAGGAAATGAAACCTTTTGAAGAAAGCATGAAAAAACTAATAGCTAGTATATGAATTTAGAAAATCATATAATAACTTCCAAACAACATTGAATAATGACATAAAACAAATCCAAAATGACAAAAAAAATATTCATAAAGGCTGACAAGACAAGCAATTTCTATAAAATGGAACCTAAATGAGTACTCTCAACTCCTCAACAAGAATATTCAGAAAAATTATAAAAAAGCTGATAAGACTATATATGACAACATCTGCAAAAAAGAAAAAGGAGCTTGTGCACCACATGGATTTAGGTGATAGGATAGAAACAACAGCAATAAAAGAAGCTTTCATAACCCTTAAAGACCACAAACCTAACTTCCATAACAACCCTACTTGCAGACTAATAAACCCATCAAAATCTGAACTAGGCAAGATCAGTAAAAAAAAAAATCCTGGAAAAAAGCAATAGAGGACATAAAAACAAACACTGAATATAATCTCTGGAAAAATAGTTATGAAGTTATCCAATGGTTTAAAGAATTGAACAAACAGAAAAAAAACAATGTTCATTACTTTCGACATAGTGGATTTCTACCCTTCTATTGATGAGGAATTACTTACTAAAGCTTTAAGATTCGCCAACAAATACACAAATATAACAGATTCTGAGATGGAAATTATTTTCCACACCAAGAAAAACCCTCCTCCATAGCAACAATGAAACTTGGATTAAAAAAAAAAGCAAAAAAAAACACACATTCGATGTCACGATGGGATCTTATGATGGAGCTGAAACCTGTGAATTGGTTGGACTCTTCATGTTGTCTCATATACAGAAAATACTTGGTAAACAGGTTGGCCTATACAGAGATGATGGCCTTGCCTTGCCATGCTAAACAATAAACCCAAAACCATTGAAAACAAGAAGAAAGAACTTTGTAAAATTTTCCAAAGCCATAACCTAAAAATTACAGTAGAAGCTAACAAAAAAAATAGTAAATTACTTAGACATAACATTAGACCTCAAGGATCATACATACAAACCATACAAAAAAACCTAATGACACACCTGTCTACGTAGACATCAAAAGTAACCATCCACCCTCCATTCTAAAAAACCATACCTAATGGTATAAACAAAAAGACTGTCTAAACTGTCATGCAATGAGAAAGCATTTAACAGTGCAGCAGCCGAATACCAAGAGGCGCTGTATAAAAGTGGTTACAACTACAAATTACAATACAACCCAGATAACAACACGAACAGCAATAAGAAAAACAGGAAAAGAAAGATTATATGGTATAACCCTCCATATGATGGAAGAACAAAAACTAACGTAGGAGGAAAAGAGTTCTTAAGAATCCTTACAACATCATTCCCCAAAAGAACATGTTCTATCTAAAATATTCAATAAAAACACCATCAAGCTATCGTACTCGTGTATGCCTAACCTTAAAAATATAATTGATTCTTCCAATAAAACAAAAAAAGCAATACAACCAAAGAGGGTGACGAAAGGACATCTTGTAATTGCACAAAAAAAGGACCAGTGCCCTCTGAATAATAAATGTCTCTACAATAATATTGTGTACCAAGCTACAGTAACAACGGACAGTGATAAAGAAACATACATAGGGATCACGGCTAACCGTTTTAAAACCAGATATGCAAACCACAAACAGTCTTTCAAGCAGGGAAAAAAAATATAAAAAAAAACAGAATTAAGCAAATATATTTGGAAGCTTAAAGATAAGAAAATAGATTATAACATATCATGGAAAATTATAAAAAAGAGCAACACCATACAACACATTTCTAAAAAAATGCAATCTATGCACTACAGAAAAGTGGCTGATATTATGTAAACCCCATCTAGCATCTCTGAACTCTAAAGTAGTAATGATAAACAATTGCAGGCATAAATGGAAATCTTTATCAATGCACCATCCCCTGACACGTCCCCCCTGAACGCGCCCCAAAAAGATAAA
>JADBJO010000690.1:445866-463366 GCA_016801955.1 Conus betulinus | reverse complement strand
TAATCTGAGTTGACGTATGATTTTATAGTATCCAATAATGTACGTACATGCATCGTTTCAACAGAGAGAGAGAGAGAGAGAGAGAGAGAGAGATGGAAGCAGATAGCCAGTAAAGGCAAATAACTCGCAGTATCTCATCGACGTATCTGAACCAGTCGCAGCTGGTGCCATGATTGTTTCCTATTGAGTCGCCCCCTCTCATGCCCACGCACAAACCTGTGAGCAAAAATCAAAACCGGGCTGTTCCAAACAACCTGAGGCAAAATACGGCTGAACCAAACTTCACTTCCTGACTCACACATTATCTCCCTGCTAACAGCCTCGTTTTCATTCAACGCCTACCTTGCGCTGAAGAGATCAAGCCAAGTGACAAACTCAATTTTCATTGTCCTATTTGTTTGTGTCTTGCCTGAAGAAAACCTAAGAGGTCGAAACGCGTCGTGTTTTGTCTTGTGATTCGTTTGTCCACGTTTCTCATGGCGGTTCGCTTAACATTTGTTTCAGATTTGTTTCACTTCCTGAATTCACTTCATGTCCTGCTGTTTGTATGGATTCACTCTCAATCCCAACTGATGTGACGTGAAGTATACAATAGAGGCGACACTAGCTTTATTTCAAAAGCTGTGCAAATGATACAGCCGATCGTTAACAAACTATAACAGCAGAAGCCATGGGGGCTCTGCCAGAAACTGTATGGACTGTACAATCCAATCAATACAGGCTGTACAACAAAGAGTATACGGACTGTGCAACATGGACTTCCGCACGCTTGACAGCGGAAGCTACAGGACTATGCAGAACGAGTATTCGAATGGTACATCACATGATTCATAGCACTCAAGGTAGAGGCCATTCAGTGTGTACAGGAAAGGCTTGCAGCCTACACAGTGAAGGTGAAATACTCTATACGAGCGGAAGTCGTTGGTGCTTTCTACGGCAGGACGATCTACACACTTTTCAACAGACATTATACGGACTGTACAACCGAGGCTACAAAGACAATGCAGCAGAAGCTATACAGACCGTACAGAGAGAGACTATGAGGGCGAGAGGACAGAGATGACACTGACATTGTTGGAAGTTAACAACAGAGGTCATGCAGACTCTACAGCCGCGACTACATGGACAATACAGCAACAGGCAGAGGCTATCTATAGGACTACACTGTAGAGACTGCACGGACAATGCAACAATACAGCAGAGGCTATAAGGACTACACTGTAGAGACTGCACGGACAATACAACAATACAGCAGAGGCTATATAAGGACTCCACTGTAGAGACTACACGGACAATACAACAGAGGCTATAAGGACTACACTGTAGAGACTACTGCACGGACAGTACAACACTACAGCAGAGGCTATAAGGACCACACTGTAGAGATTGCAAGGACAATCCAACAATATAGCAGCGGCTATAAGGACTACACTGTACAGACTACACGGACACTACAGCAGAGGCTATAAGGACCACACTGTAGAGACTACACGGACAGTACAACACACATAGCAGAGGCTATCTATAAGGACCACACTGTAGAGACTGCAAGGACAATACAGCACAATACAGCAGAGGCTATACGGACCACACTGTAGAGACTGCACGGACAGTACAACACAATACAGCAGAGGCTATACGGACCACACTGTAGAGATTACACGGACAGTACAGCAATACAGCAGAGGCTATACGGACCACACTGTAGAGACTACACGGACAATACAGCACAGGCTATATCTAACACAATAAGCAGAGGCAATGGGGAAAAACACAGCAGTCTATACGGACAGTACAGCACTGGATGCGTGCACAGAGACAGACAGACAGACAGACAGACAGACAGACAGACAGAACACACACACACACACACACACACACACACACACACACACACACACACACACATACAGAGGAAAAGGATGACAGATTCAGTACCTTGTTTTGTGAAAGAATCCATTGTCAAGATGACAGCGCCATCGTCGATGATCGCTGAGAACACAGCCGACAGCCCACTCACCAGCACCAGTATCAGAGCTGTTCCGACATTTTGACTGACCACCTGTTTGTAATAATTGACCATTGACACAGCAGACAAACCACCTGTATACAATTACTAACCATTCGACACAGCAAACAAACCACCTGTATACAATCACTGACCACTTAAAACGGCAGACAAACCACCTGTTTACAATCACTGTCCACTTAAAACAGCAGACAACTGTATACAATCATTGATCATTTTAAACAGCAGGCAAACTATCTGTATACAACCACTGACCATTTTAAAAATAGCAAACTATCTGCCATCTGTATGACCATTTCAAATGGGCCATTTAAAACAGCAGACAAACCACCTGTATACAATCACTGACCATTGACAGAGCAGACAAAACACCTGTACACAATCGCTGACCATTCAAAACAGCATGCATACCACCTGTGCACAGCAGGCGAACCATATGTACACACACTGACCATTCAAAAGAGCAGTCTTACAACCTGTATAGAGTTACGACCTGTACATAGTTATTGGTCATTTAAAACAGCTCTCAGACGATTTGTATACAATCACTGGCCTTTTAAAAACAGAAGTTCGGCAACCTGTAAACAATTGTTGGTCATTCAAAAGGGAAGTCCGACAATCCGTACACAATCATTGGTTATTTCAAGTGGCAGTCTGACTACCTGTATACTGGCATTGGTCATTGGTCATTGGTCATGTAGAACATCAGTTTGACACCTGTATACAGGTACATTTTCTAGTCATTTAAACAGTAGTCTTGCAGGCTAACACAATCACTGGTCATGTAAAGCAGCCTTCGCCAACCTGTATTTAGAACAGTTCTCTTAGAGGATCGGTCGATCTATACACGATCATTGGTCATTCACACAGCGGCGGTCGGGCGATGTGTATATAATGACTGGTCATCTAAGACAGAAGGACGATGACATATACACACCGTTAGTCATTACAAATGATGATTTAACAGTCTCTCTGGCATCATTAGTCATTTAGAGCGGTAGTCTGAGAGATTTATACAATTGTTGGTAATTGAAAAATATCAGTCATCCGATCTGAGCGTGGTTACTGGTTATTCAAGATGGCACAAGACAACCTGCACACAATGATTGATCATTAAAAGCAGTCGTCTGACAGTGTCTACACAATCATCGGCGAGATCGAACAGCAATCAGATGACTTGAGAATAATCCTTGCTTGCTTAGAGTAGTGTTTTGACGGCTTGTATACAATTACTGATCATTAAAATATGGTCCGACCACCTGTATACAATCGTTGCCCTTCACAATAACCACACATCTCTCCACACAATTGCTGGTCTTTAAAAACAGCATTCCAACGGCCTGAATGAAGTCATTGGTCATGTACACTAACGACGAAATAGCTGTAAAACAACACATGTCATTTGAAACAGCATTCAGACGACTGAATAAATTACTCATGTATACATACAGCACATAATCGCGGGTTCTTTACAGTAATAGCAAATTTGTGTATAAAACTATCGATTCTGTAAAGTAACAGCGGCTATCGGTACACACTGGTTGGTTTTTTATAGTATCAGCATGCACCTGTGCATAATCACTAGTCTTTGTGTTGGTTCTTTATAGTACCAGCATATAACTGTGCATAATTATTAGTCGTTGTGTTGGTTCTTTATAGTACCAGCATATAACTGTGCATAATCACTAGTCTTTGTGTTGGTTCTTTATAGTACCAGCATATAACTTTGCATAATCACTAGTCTTTGTGTTGGTTCTTTATAGTACCAGCATATAACTGTGCATAATCACTAGTCTTTGTGTTGGTTCTTTATAGTACCAGCATATAACTGTGCATAATCAGTAGACTAAGTGTTTGGTTCTTTATAGTGTCAGTATCATCTGTGCACAATCACTAGACTTAGTGTTGGTTCTTTATAATACCAGCATATAACTGCAAAGATCACTAGTCTTTCACAGTAACAATAAGCGTCTTCATACAATCGTTGATTCTTTACAATAGCAACAGACTTATGCTTACAGTCAGAAGTCCTTTTACAACGACAAGCAGATCTCTGTACAGATTCTTTCTTTCTTTTGTTTTTATATCAGTAACAACAGATGGCTATATCGTACTAGCCTTGGTCCTTTACAACAACAGCAAATAATCTACATACAATATTTGATCCCTCACAGAAGCAGTAAACAAAGATTGGTCCTTTACAAGTGACACCCAGTATCTGTACGCTGCCGTTGGTCCTATACAATGACACAGAGATAGATTTTTCACTCACTCGTTTTTGTTTTGTTTTTTTTAACAGTAGTATACAGGAGTTAGCTGTTTATAGTACCAGGGCATATATCTGTACGTAGCCGGTGGCTCTTCACATTAAATAAAAAGCAGATGATGCGATGACGTCATCAACAAGGGAAAGTGCCCATCATTATTTGTGCACGAGGCGATGGGAGGGAAGAAGAGGGGGAGGGGGGGGGGGGGGGGGCAGTTGGGGGAAGAGAGAGAAAGGGAGGGAGAGAGCTTTTTTCGCCTGATAAGGATGCTTTCGAACCCATATCTAGGCCAAGTCCACGACATGAAGTGTGCCAATGGAACATAAAACCGTTGACATTTAGGGGTAGTTTGGACTAACTGCACAAATCAAATTTCTCTCTGTCTCCCTCTGACTGTCTGTCTGCCAGTCTGCCTATCTGTCTGTCTGTCTGTCTCTCTCTCTCTCTCTCTCTCTCTCTGTGTCTGTCTGTCTGTGTGTGTGTGTGTCTCTGTGTGTGTGTGTGTGTGTGTGTGTGTGTGTGTGTGTGTGTGTGTGTGTGTGTGTGTGTGCGTGTGTGTGTGTGTGTGTGTGTGTGTGTGTGTGTGTGTGCGTGTGTGTGTGTGTGTGTGTGTGTGTGTGTGTGTGTGTGTGTGTGTGTGTGTGTGTGTAGGTGGGGTTTTTGTTTGTTTGCTTGTTTTTGTGGAGGTTTTCTGTTTGTTTGTTTATTTTTTTATTGTTCACTATTGTTGGCATGCTAATTGTCCAGATAGTGTGAATTAACATGGAGCGTTAATGATGGGAAACTACAAAAAAAACATGAAGACATATATATGAACATAATTGATGCAACAGACGATGTAAAATTACCATGAAGTATCAATAGTGGATAACAACAACACAACGTGAATGCATAATGGATATAACGCATCAGATGGTACGAATGACTAGGGAATGTCGGTGATGGGTGGCAGGCAGAATGTTACACACCCATATATCTCTGAACTACTTTATGTATAGAGACACGTGTTTCTTTTTTGTCTTCTTTCCTTCCTCCTCTTCTTCCTTCCTTCCTTTCTTTCCTTCTTTTTCTCTGTCTGTTTGTCGTTTCTTTTTTTCTTTTTTTTTTTTTTTGGCTGTCCCAACTGCTGCGCCATCTCAGAGGCAATGCACCCACACCGCTCATCCCGACACCCCGGCCACAGCCACAGCCCGGTCGGCCCCGCTTCAGCCCCGGCACCGGCAATCCACAGGAAGCAGTCAGTGTCAAGTCGTCAAGAGGCAACCCACCGGAGGGGACACTGCACTGACGCCGAGTCACTTCAGTGGTGTTCAGTGGCGCCTGTTCTGATCTAACATACGCAGGACACCACCTACTAAGCCCCCTACTGACGACAATAATTGCTTAGTCGCGGAGCCGGCGTGAGTGAGCTCTCCCTCCGGAGGGCGCCACCACGTCTGTCCAACGACAGCCCCCATGGACTCGCCGATACCGGTGACCCCGACGGAGCCAAACCAAGCCACAGACGTGGAGAGGACATCGAAATTGAGGTCACCATGAGAGCAGGGCATGAAGGGCCACAGAATTTGAGGCATTCTTTTATGCTGATCGATGAGAATGAGGATGATTAAGATGATGCTACGGAATTCCATTTCGGTCTGAGACTACATGACAGGACTGTACTCTACGCTTCCTTTCATAATATATCCCAGCGTCAACCAGGCCCGATAGATACAGGCACCTGCAGTGTTGGTCAGGAAATTTGAGCAACACTCTCAGAAACGCATCCATTAAGTGGATGAAACTCGACTGTGTGGTCCCAGTCTTCCCAACTGAGTCCGCAGCAAACTCAACTCTGGGTAGGAGCCGGTCGGGGCAGAAAAACCCACATGACTCTGATGGGATTCGAACCCACGACCTCCCAGCCGGAGTCCGCGACGCTAACCACTTCGCCACGGCGGCTGGTCTGTTTGTCGTCGTTTTCCTTTGTATAAGTAGCACATTATCAGAGTGAGTGTGCCAGTACACGACACATTAGAACATTAACTAACCCAGACACTTTGTATCAAAACGCCAAAACACTCAAATCAGCAAGAATATGTCCCTTTGTAAGAGAACATTTAGACTATGCATGGAGTGTAAGAGACTGGTTGGATAAAAAAAAAAAAAAAAAAGAAAAAAAAAGGGGGGGGGGGGGGGGGGAGCTAGTAGTTGAAATTGTTTTTTTTTCCGCCTTTTGTTTTTTTGATGGTTTTTTTTTTTTCCCTTTTTTCAGATAAGAGGACAGTGTGAAAGCGCCGAAAAAATGAAGATTTTGAATTTAGCCTTAGGAAAAACAGGGGGGGGGGGACCGCCTTAGGTGGGGGGGATCCGACAACTGATGCCAAAAAAAAATGCCACAAAAAAAAGAAAAAAAACGTGGTTGTGGCTTTGATGTATCGGTCAATACACAATGAAGGACACAATATCAAATACCGTAAAAAGGAATACACAGCAGACGAAATGATGAACACAATGTAACATATGGTATAAAGAACATGAAACATCATGGAGAACCTTATGTAACTTATGACACAAAGTAACACGAAACATACATAATGAAGGGCATGATGTAACATATTCTCTTATATCTTTATATACGTGATTAGTCAGTCTGTCGTCCTTGAAAAAGAGCAGCCGCTCGAAATACATTTGTTTTACATTGCTTGTTTGCCTTTTCACTTCAATGTGTGTGTGTGTGTGTGTGTGTGTGTGTGTCTAAATATATATATAGCTGACCACTCAGACTGTTCCGTATCTTTTGATCTCCCTTGCATCCTTAAATGGATGCTCAAGCATAGGCTCAAAGATTGTCCCTTACATTTTATACTGTTTGCTTAATATTTTCAGTTTTCAACAACATTTTTTCCTCTCCACACTTTCGCTTTGTTTAATTCTACTACCTTTCGCTGGCTGCTTTGGGGGGTGCTTTTGGATTCTTTTTCGAACCCTTGGCGGTCGGAACACCACAGAATTATGGACTGTGGTGTGTCTCTATCTGACACCAAGAGCACAGACACAATCAGCCGTGTCTCTCTGATGAGTCCGATCCAGCGGACGAAAGACCTCGGAGCAGGCGATGCATATAGATCTGTCTTCGAGACCTCGGAGCAGGCGATGCATATAGATCTGTCTTCGAGAGGGATTGACCTCGGAGCAGGCGATGCATATAGATCTGTCTCTTCGAGAGGGATTGTGATGGTTTCCTCATGCAGCTAGTGAAGGGTTTTCATATTTATGATATACATTTTCCCATTTACTTCATCTTCAATTATTTTTTTTCTCTCAATTTCAAATCTTTGCCAAGTCGTTACTATAATGATGGAAGAATTGTTAACCTGCACTTGTTTTCCCCCATTACTTAATTGTTCAACATTATATATATTATATATATGTGTGTGTGCGCGCGCGCGTGTGTGTGTTCTACCACTGTTTAGTTTGTGAAGCATATTATTGTTTGCTCGATCAGTGGGAGACCGCATCTCTAAGCAGATCCAACTAAAGGCTGTTCTGCCCCATTCTTTGCTGCTGTCAGCACTGACGTGACAGACAGTCCTTAGCTTGGTCAACAGGAGAGCTAACCATTCTGACTATCGACACGTTTACCTCCCTTGTTTCCTCAAATCATTCATCAGGCATATGCATAAAGATTTCACATTGATTTCATAACTCTTTACAGTATTTTTTTAAATGTTTATACAGCTTAATTTCTTTCAGTAATTTCTTCATATACTGCATTTCTCTCCTTCATTGGCTACTTTAGGATACTCTGGGTTTCTCTTTTTTTGGTGAACATCACAGAACTATAGATGATAACAATATTTCCATTTTGATGTCAGGAAAAAAAAATTGGAAATGGTGACTCCAATTCGAAAGACGAAAGTTGGATTTGGTCAGGTGACATTAAAGGTCTACTATAGAGATTTTCGATAATTTGTTAAAAACAGGTCTACATGTCATATAACTACAGTATGGTATTCATTAAGAAAAAAAATTGCCGGTAGAATTTAATTGATAAAAAAACGACTTTTGCACACCTGTTCAAACCCCGTGCGGAAGACCAAAAACCCGTGACGTCACTTGGTGTGGGCCGTCAGCCGCGACCTACACAACATGGCAACGCCAAGTGAAATCAACATGAGTTGCGATCCCCCACAGCCGAAAACGTCACGAGGGGGTGGCAGATATTGTGCTGTAGGCGAGTGCAGCAGCTCAGCAGGAGACGGACATTCTTTGCACACATTTCTAGTTGATCCAGATACTCGAAAGAAGCGGATTTCGGTTCGTGCCAACATGCCGGGCTGCTAAGTTCTTCTTACCACGTCAGTTCCCAACTGGACCACGGAAACGAGCTATTCCGACAATTGCCGAGCGCGTTCAAGTGGATCAAATACTTCGTCTGCATTGTGCGCGTATACTTTGAAGACTCTCTCTCTCTCTCTCTCTCTCTCTCTCTCTCTCTCTCTCTCTCTCTCTCTCTCTCTCTCTCTCTCTCTCTGCTTTCATTTTGTCAATTAAAGGATTTTTTTTTCTTACATTCATCGCTATTTCATGAGCTTGTCACGAATTACCTTCTTTTATTCTCTCAGACAGACAGACAGACAGACAGACAGACAGGCAGGCAGACAAAGACAGACAGACAGACAGACAGACTGACAGACAGGCAGACATTCGTATGCAATACCTACGAGTGTGTACACATAGAGAGAGAGGGAGAGAGACAGACAGTCAGACACACGTTTGCATACAATACGCACGCGCATGTGCACCGACAGACACACAGACAGACAGACAGACAGAATCAGTTATACACAGAAAACACGCTTTGCTTTCACCCACCAGTCAGAGAGACGTGATCTTCCTGTGGCTGCTATCAGCAGGGTATGCAAGGAACGACCCTTTTTCCAGTCACTGTCAATTCGCCCCCGGTTTGCCTGACTCGTCTCACCCTTGCTTTAAATACCGTTGTGGAGAAGGGGGTGGGGGGCTGGGGAAAAGTATAGAGCTCATAGCAGCTCCCGTCCTACTATCCGGACGTGAATGTCAGATACCCCCCCCCCCCCCTTCCCCTCTCCTCTTTTATCACGTAAGATTCTCGCCCCCCCCCCCCTCCCCCCCTGCCCCCCCCCCCCCCCCCCCCCCCCCCGCCTGCTATGTTTGAATGCGTCAATGGTTAGGTCGACCGATTTTCTCTCTCTCTCTCTCACTCGCTCTCGCTCTCTCTCTGTCCCTCTCTCTCTCTCTCTCTCTCTCTTCTGTCTCTGTCTCTGTCTCTCTCTGTCTCTCTCTCTCTCTCTCTCTCTCTCTCTCTCTCTCTCTCCTCTCTCTCTCTCTCTCTCTCTCTCTCTCTCTCTCTCTCTCTCTCTCTCTCTCTCTCTCTCTTCAAAGGCAGGGAAGGTAGAACAAGAAGGAGAGGAGACGAGTGTGGGCGCCTTATGCTAACAGCTGATCATAAGCTAACAGCAATGCACTCTCCCCTGCGGATGTAGCCTAACTCGTTCTTTCCCATAGCTGCACCGCATGGCATGTGTTGTCCTTCATGTCAGTTCCAGTAAGGCGCGCGCCTTTGAGTAAAATTCCCATGCTCTGGAAGATACTGTTTATTACCGGCATGCGGGCTCTCTCTGTCACGTTCTCTCTCATAGCACTGACTCGATTCTCTCTGAACGCGCGCACAAAGCAGACCATACTGTAGTATGCATTCATTCATCAGATGAGGGAGTGTTGTGCATTACTGTGTTTTATTACCTAAATCACATTTTCTTTTTAAACGTCCTTTCTTTGTGGCGGATTCCACAGACAGAACATTAATAACAATACACATATTTGTGATAAATCAGCGAAAGTACCGAAAATTTACGAAAATTGCTTTGTTTGGGACTGGTGTAAGAATACGGTGCTGCTGTTTTCGTAGGGATTCCACAGACAGATTTATTCCTCACTATGTTGACACATGGTCCAGAGAGAAATTGAAGTCTTCTAGCACTTTAAGGACTAATTAGACTATATGGACACTTCCACCTCTACCCTAGACAACACCTTCATCTGTTGTTTAGGAATGGGGAAAGGTTTAACAACAGTGACAGAGAAGCGATAGGCATCGACTTTATCATGATGTGGACAGTATTTAAGGAAGAATTACTTGTGCTGCCGAAAGAAAGAACAAATTATGAAATAAACACCACGCGTTTGGACCTCTTTCGTCTTCATCAGACAAGTCAATGTACACGAAGAACGAACAAACAGTCACCTGTCTCCTCAAGATCGGAGCAAAATGGTTGTGTCATGGAATCAAAGCTGCTGGGAAGGAAGACAGTGCAGGTTAAGGAAATAAATGAATAATCGATAATAATGATAATAATAATAACTGTGATGAAGATATCAACAAAGATAATGATAATACTTGTTAGAATAGTAACTATGCTGACAGAAGAGGAGAAAAGAGAGGGGTTACCGGATAGTTAGATAATATGGTTACAATAGCAATGCTAATAATAATGATGATAATAACAATTATGATCATGATATTAATAGTAATGATAATACTATTAATAATAATGAGAGAGAAGAAGGAAGAGGATGATGGGGAGGAGAGGATGAAGAAAGGAGAGAAGAAGGGTGATGTATAGATCATGAGAAAAATAGAAAGATGGAATCTAATACCATATACGAATGGCTATAATCAGGAACAAGATCATGAAATTATCATCGCAATGATACAAGAAATGGGCAAGAGAGTAGGCTGACATCTAAGAAAGAAACTAACGCGTGATGATGATAATTCATCATGATGTGTCGAAAAGACCATGTGGTCTCTAAAGTCCTGTCCCCCAGTGACCACTTAGGCTATGTGAATATCGGTCATATAAAAAGAAGGTTAAAGTACCATAGCCTAATGGATACAGCGGCATTGATCTTTGCAAACCCACTGAGTCTTGAGCACAGCATGGAAAGAAGACCCCTCCTCTCCCCGTCGTCACCTTAACCTTCGCTGACCTGAATCACGTGCCCATTTAATCCTGAATGGACAGAGAGAGTTTACAAGCCATAAAAATCTGAATCCACGATAGATACAAACTCACCACCTTCAGATCAACAGACAAAAAAAAAAAACCGCCTCGACCATTTGACTACATGCCTTTCACCTTCGTCAAAATAAGGAATGCTCAAAATTTATTTCTGAATAGATTGCAACAGCAAGCAGATACCTCCACTTCTGAAGAATGATTTGCACATGACATCGATGTCCTCGCCGGAAGTGAACGAGAACTCGTGAAGCTTGTTGAACGACTGGATGATGGAACATCAGCAAGACGCGTCATGGATATCAGCACTATGGCCAAACTGATAGTCACAGCACCACGATGAACACTGAGGTCACTGTCTATGGTTAGCGGCTACAATCTGTTCAACCATTCATTTACCTGGGCTCCATCATCGGCAGCGTCCAAAAATCCTCCCAAGGGGCAGCGGAGGTGACCACGGTGCCAGGCCGGATTCAAACCTGCGTGGCAGGATAAGAACACCTGCATGAAGCACTAGATCAGACTCCGGTGTGTGCTGGTACTTTCCCTCTGCGCATGTGAGACATGAATCTTCACAGCGGATCTCAAAAAGAAGAACCCAGACCATTGGAATGAGAAGTTGCCGCAAGATACTGAACATCATATACGTTGAACACATCACCATTCAACAAGTGCCTCAGTACACCAGGCAGCACACAGGCCCCGTGCGAAGATCACTTGACATCATCAAGAAAAGAAAACTACGTTGGTATGACCCAATGACCTTGCTAAAAAAAAAATTAAAAAAAAAAAAAAAATTAAAAGAGAGAGAGAGAGAGAGAGAGAGAGAGAGAGAGAGAGAGAGAGAGAAACACAAAAACACAACAAGCTGGATTTCGTTTCCAAATATTTCGAGGTCTTGCGACCTCTTCCTCAGTGGGACCTTTAATGACGAAATTTATCCTGCCATGCCGATTGATACGCCATATATGAAACTACGTCATGGGTTAAGAGATCGAAAAAATCACAGGCCGTGTTACACAAGGAAAACATTTCAGCTGAGCAAAAATCTAGAGAAAACAAGATTACGACAGAACTTGGATCCAATTGATCACGCTTCCCACCCCCCCCACCCCCCATCCCCCCCCCCCCCACCCCCCCCATCCCACCCCCCATACACACCCCACACTCCACCCCCCACCCACCACCCACCCCCACGCACACCTTAATGCTTAAGAAGTACAATATCAAGACCAGAGTGGGAATATCAATCAGCACAATCATGGTGAAAGTCAATGTTAACCTGAGAATGTGTGTGTGTGTATGTGTGTGTGTGTGTGCGCGCGCGCGCGCGCGTGCGCGCGCATGATGTGTGTGTGTGTGCCTGTGTGCGTGCGTGCGTGCGTGTGCGAGTGTGTATGTGAGTGTGTGTGTGTGTGTGTGTGTGTGTGTCTCTCTCTCTCTCTCTCTCTCTCTCTCTCTCTCTCTCTCTCTCCCCCCCCCCCCCCCCCCCCCCCCCCCCCCCACGCACACCTTAATGCTTAAGAAGTACAATATCAAGACCAGAGTGGGAATATCAATCAGCACAATCATGGTGAAAGTCAACGTTAAACCTGAGAATGTGTGTGTGTGTGTGTGTGTGTGTGTGTGTGTGTGTGTGTGTGTGTGTGTGTGTGCGCGCGCGCGCATGATGTGTGTGTGTGTCTGTGTGCGTGCGTGCGTGCATATGCGAGTGTGTATGTGAGTGTGTGTGTGTGTGTGTGTGTGTGTGTGTGTGTGTGTGTGTGTGTGTGTCTCTCTCTCTCTCTCTCTCTCTCTCTCTCTCTCTCTCTCTCTCTCTCTCTCTCTCTCTCTCTCTCTCTCTCTCTCTCTCTCTCTCTCTCTCTCGATTAGGATATACATGCCACTCCAGCTGCGTATGATAAGCGACTGTCGGGCGATTGATGGATGCTGCGATCTGCGATTCGGGACCAGAACAATAGCTGGGTTTTTTGTTTGTTTGGTGTTGTTGTTTTTTTGTGTTGTTTTTTTGTTGTGTTTTTGTTTGGGGTTTTTTTTTGTTTTGTTTTTTTTTTTCCCCCGCACATTAGCTGCAGAGGAATGAACTGTCAGCGTTATTTTACCCACAGCCAATCATCATGGCGACAGCTGGAGTCAAGAGCTTCACGTCAAGTTACTGTTTATGATGTCGACATCAGCATGACAAGCAACGCAAGTGTGTGAGGTAGGTTCTTTGGCAGTATTTATGGGACGAATATTATTCACGGTGTTTATAATAATGATCTCCTTGTAGAATTAAAGAGTACATGCACAATTTTTGCAGATGACACAAAACTTTATAACTCTCCGAAATTGTAATAAGGAATTTACAAAAGGATATTGAAACATAAGTACAGTGGTCTGACACTTGGAAGCTTTGTTTTAATGCAGAAAAATGTGAAATACTTCATATTGGAAAATCAAACCACAAAAGGATTATACAATGAAAATTGGGGACAAGGAAGTAAAAAACAGCTAAACGTGAGGAAGAGAAAGACCTAGGTGTGGCTTTTGGCCAAAAAGTTGCTATTTGACAAACATATTGCGAATCGTATTAACAAGGCCAACAGCAGGAATAATAAAAAGAACCTTTGCATTTAAGGACACTTATAACAATTATATAAGACACTAGTTAGACCTGTTCTTGAATATGGCAGTACTGTATGGTATCCGATGCTAAAGAGACAATCAGAAGCTCCAGAACAGGTTCAAAGAAGTGTGACAAAGATGATCCATAATATAAAGGATTAAGTTAACTCATACCAGGAAAGATTACAATATTTACAACTTCCAACACTCAAAGCAAGAAGAATGAGAGGGGACTTGATTCAAACATATAAGATATTTAATGGTATTGATGATGTTGATAAAGCATGCTTTTTTATACTCCACAGACAAATACTACAAGGAACAGCGAAGATATAAGTTATCTAAACAAGATTCCAGAACTCATTTGAGAACATTTACATTTACTAACAGAGTAACCAAAATTTGGAATGAATTAGCAACTAACATCAAACGTGCACCTAGTGTTAATGTATTGGAGAACCTCATAGATAAACATGAAATAATAACTAAAATAGAATATGAATTTGATAGATGAATTAGACTGAGCTAGTCTATGACTGGACCAACAGACATAAGAAAAAAAATAGAGAGAGAGGGGGCGTAAAAAGCCCAAGTAGTCTAAGTTGTCTTGATACAACTCCCCAAATCCTGATCCTGAATCACATTTCCCCGACATCACATTAACTGTAAATAAAAGAGACAATAACAAACATGTAGGGTAACTCTTGCTCACATGATGAAATAAATGCACGCCCATTATTCCAAAAGAATGCTGCTTACGACACCGAATTGCCTATCGATATTGCTTAAAAATTGCCTATTGCTCCACAGCGTACAGTGAACAAACAAGGAGACATCCCCCCTCCGCCACGAAATTATTTTTTTTCCAAGCTTGGTTATATACCCTGCACCGGACACATCTAAACAGCAACAACAGCTGGAGAAAAATAAACAAGAACAAATTAACATTTATTCAAGACTGGTCCACCCCTTTTTATCTTGATTAAATAAGACAGGTACACGAACAAACCGAAATAAATTCAGGTAACGTCGATTTGATCGAAACGAACACAAATATGAAAGGAAGCAGTGAACAGTGGGTAACTCTTGCTTCCATTATGAAATAAATACACGCCCATAACTCCAAAGGAATACTGCTTACGACACCGATGACGAAGTTCAAATTGTCTCATTTCTTAGTCAGCTTTTTTTTTCCGTTCAAAATGTATTTAACATCTAAGATGTTTGTGTTACCTTCCCGAGCGAAAAGTGAAAAACCAAGACCAGCCGAATTCTGTTCTGCTATTCGAGTGCTATTCTCGAACAGTTTTCGCAATTAAAGGGACAGAACTTGCTCAGATTATGAACTGCACATTGAGCAGCAGTTACTCCCCATAGCAATCTTTCACAGCTTTGCAGTGTTGTTACATTTTGCTTTAATTAACGCCCACACACCATCAAAAATTGATCTGGCAGACGCTGTTACCATCAAAAATTGATCTGGCAGACGCTGTTACCATCCTAGAAGAGTGTATAAATGTGGGGGGGGGGGGGGGGGGAGGTGGGAGGGTGGACTGGGACTATCTAACACCGTGCCCCGTAATGACAACGCATTGAGACGGGCAAGGAAAATGGCGCGTTTTTAAACTCAGTGTCCTGGGGGGGGGGGGGGGGGGGGGGCGTTAATTTGAACTCGCAACTTTTGATCGCGAGTGACTGCAGATCTTTTGCGTCTATACAATCGTCGTTGAAGAAATGACCATTTTTTGCTAACAAAAAGGAAGTTGATTCATCCCGAATGAATCAATGTTCAACATGTAACTGTTTGGGTGTTGTTGTTGTTGTTGTTTGTTTGTTTGTTTGTTTGTTTGTTTTTTTGTTTTTTGTTTTTTGGGGATTTTTTTGTACCCCGAAAACAAATCAGACGATATCGCACCCTCGTTCTAAGAGAAGCACACGGTCAATGCTACGTTATATGCAGTCGTTGTGGAGAAATGACAAATTTTACTTATTTCACAAAAAACAAAAACAAACAAAAAAAAAAGTTCACCTATCGCGATTGAATGAATAGCCTATTACACATGTCACAGTGTTTCGTCACCTCGTAAAACCGAGCTGACGATATTGCAACCCCCGTTTAGGGAGATAGGCCTTGAACGTGCAATGCTTAGTATAATCCCGAGAGACACACATTTGCCAGCCTATACACAGAGCAGGTGAACAATAAGCGATAGTCAGTGCCATGATGGTGGCATGCTTAAGTGGGGCGAGCGCGTGTGCTTTCTTTTTTGCTTGTTTATTTGTTTGCTTGTTATCTCCGCTAAGGATCCACCCGTCACTGTTCAGCACGGTGCTGTTCTCGTTCGTTTGTCTGCCGGCATGACTGTTAGACGATTATCTGTCGAGCTGAAAATCGATCACACACGCAAACATCATCAGACTCGGAGCACTTACAACAGTAAGTGAAGAAGAAAATCAGCTCTTACCTGTTGGGATGATTGATGTGTGTGTGTGTGTGTGTGTGTGTGTGTGTGTGTGTGTGTGTGTGTGTGTGTGTGTGTGTGTGTGTGTGTGTGTGTGTGTGTTTGCGCTGGCGCGCACGTGTGTGTGTGTGTGTGTGTGTGTGTGTGTGTGTGTGTGTGTGTGTGTGTGTGTGTGTGTGTGTCCTTGCATAATAAGTGCTTGTGAGTGCATGTCTATTTCCGTGTATGCATAAGTGTGTGTGTGTGTGTGTTTGCTTATGCACGTGCATGCTTGTGTCCATGTGTGCGTACATGTATGATTGTTTGGTTGCCTCTGTGTGTGTGTGTGTGTGTGTGTGTGTGTGTGCGCGCGCGCGCGCGCGCGTGCGTTCGTGCGTGCGTTCGTGCGTGCTTGCGTGTGTGTGTGTGTGTGTGTGTGTGTGTGTGTGTGTGTGTGTGTGTGTGTGTTCTATGACTGACTTCGAGCAGTGTATAAGACTTTACCTGACAACTAATATCAGACTAAGAAATGAAAATAGAAGTCATTTGTTGACGATATAGGAGAGGACTGCAGGAATCTGAATTTCAGGAGATCTCACGCCGTGGAGTTGCTGCCTTTGGGGATGCGCCAAAACTTTTGATTTCATTCCTTTGGACATTGCACGACACAGGCTGATCAAGGGGAAGAGAGTGTACATCCATGGAAGGATTTCCGTCGATAGCCTGGAATTCCACAACCAGACTGAGAGAGATGATGTTGGAAGCTGGTTGTCAGGACTGGATGACATCTGGCGGGAAGCATTACTCTTGTTGGCAAAACAACTGACATCGTGTGTTACATCCACCTGTACATTGCTGCAGGAGGCTTGCACATCTCTATGGGAAGCCATCTAAGTGGTTTTGAAGAAGAAAACGTACTTCAAATAACTTGGCCAGAGAACATGGACAAACGAATTACAAGACAAAGCAGGACGCGTTTCGACCTCTGAGGTCTTCTTCAGGTTAAAGAAACAACGTTCAGGATAACGAAGACAGAGCATATTTTATATTCTCAAATTCGGCGCAAACTGGGTGTCCTGAACTGTCCTGCATGTTGTTTGTTTTTACCTGAAG
>JADBJO010000690.1:430866-433366 GCA_016801955.1 Conus betulinus | reverse complement strand
CTCTCTCTCTCTCTCTCTCTCTCTCTCCCCAAAAAGATCTTTGTAAAAAAGGAAAGAAAAGAAAAAATTCTCTCTCTCTCTCTCTCTCTCTCTCTCTCTCTCTCTCTCTCTCTCTCTCTCTCTCTCTCTCTTCCACAAACTCCCCAAAAGATCTTTGTAAAAAGGAAAGAAAATCTGAAATCTCTCTCTCTCTCTCTCTCTCTCTCTCACACACACACACACACACACACACACACACACACACACACACACACACACACACACAACACAAAAGATCTTTGTAGAAAGGAAAGGAAAAAAAAAAAATTCTCTCTCTCTCTCTCTCTCTCTCTCTCTCTCTCTCTCTTCTCTTTTCCCATGATCTTTGTACTCTTCATGAAGCGGCTGCCACGTGCTAAATGAATAAACAGTCATTCATTCATGACAGGCGTCAGAAGATGTTTCAGGCGGGATAAGGGTGGGACACGGGGGGGGGGGGGGGGGGGGGGGGGGGGGGGGGGAAGAGAGGGAGGGGGGAGGGGGGGGCAGCCTGAACTGACAAGCATTTGACAAAAACACCATTGTAGTCTGCCCTCCAAATCTTATGAAAAGAGAGAGGTTGGTAGTGTTCATGTAAGCTGCGTGTGCATTCATTTTCCCAAAATCTGGTAAATGCTTGGGGATTGGGGATGGCGATGAGGGTGGGGGGGAATGGGGAGGGGAGGGAAATAGACAAAAAGGATTTCTTTTTAATTACAAAGAAGCAGAATGGCGTCATCTGATGCAAGCTGAGCTAAGATATTACCGCTATACGTCTCTTCAGAATGTGCTTCAGGAACAACGAACAATGTCACGACTCAAAGCGTGTTAAACAGTTTGTTTTAGTTGGGTTTATTATTATTATTATTTGTTTCTTTTTTCTTCTTCGGTTGTTCGGTGTTTTGTTGGCTTCAGATAGGAAGATGGGAGTGGTGTGTGTGTGTGTGGTGTGTGTGTGTGTGGTGTGGTGTGTGGTGTGTGTGTGTGTGTGTGTGTGGTGTGAAGTGCGGGGAAGGGAGAGGGGGGAGGTTACTCCGACCTCACCAATATATGTATAGGGACGGAAGGGAGAGCAGGGGCGTGCCTTGTGACAACCCCACCCCCCCCCATCCCCACACACTTGCTTCCGATGCTACACTCTCTCTCCTCTTCTCTCTCTCTCCTCTCTCTCTCTCTCTCTCTCTCTCTCTCTCTGTTGCTGCTGTGTTGACTCGCATGTTGTTCATATGTTCTTTTTTCTCTCCCCCCCCCCCCCCCCCCCCCGACCCCCCCTGAGTGGAAAAAAAAGCATGTGAAATTTGCTTATCTCATTACCCTATGTTAAATAAAATTTCAGTTCGTTCGTTCGTTCTTTCGTTCGTTCTCTCTCTCTCTCTCTCTCTCTCTCTCTCTCTCTCTCTCTCTCTCTCTCTCTCTCTCTCTCTCTCTCTCTCTCTCTGTGGACCGCTGTTTGACATTTCACCCCCACCCCTTCCCTCAGGATGTTCACTCACTTTCCCACCCATTGCCCCTCCCACAACAGTCATAGACTGTTACCTTCAAGAGTTCTCCCCCCTTCTTCTCTCACAGTGTTACACTACACAGCAGCCTTCAACTGTTATCCTGTTTTTCTCTGTCAGGAATATAATCTATACATTATTATTATGAATCCTTATATAGTGCCTATCTTCACCTAGAGACCAAGCTCTACGCGCTTTACAATCCACACTCGTTTACACAAACGGGCTGCCTACCTGGGTAGCGCCGACTGAAGAGCTGCCAGCTGGCGCCTCATTAGGTCGTTTCCACGTGTCATCCAGTCCATATCGTTCAATATCGTTCGCTTTATTTCCTTACTTTTCTTCATTCTTTCCATTTCTCACGCAGGGTGCATGCTATGTGTAACGTGTCGTCCATACCAACGGCCAAAACTGATCTTCTCTTCCGAAAGTTGGTGATGGGATTTTACGTATGAGCAAGATGATATGCGTGCGTTCACACACGGAACCTCGGTGTATAGTCTCATTGGAAGGACTGGGTGTTATCTTACAAGTGTTATTCGCTTCTCCTCTGTTGTCACAGAGAGAGAGAGAGAGAGAGATTGCGAGAGAGAGATAAACGTGTGTGTGTGTGTGTGTGTGTGTGTGTGTGTGTGTGTGTGTGTGTGTGTGTGTGTGTGTGGTGTGTGTGCAATGGTAGAAGTCTCTCCGTTCTGGGTGGGAGGAGAAGTTAGTTCATCGTTGTGTGTGCATTCTGACTGAGGAGTGCAAGACAGAGATCCCTACACGCTGGGCCCAGTTTTCCAGTTGTTGATGTGCAGCTTCTTGGGAAGCATTTCCGCGTGTAACCCTGAGTCCTCTCGACGGTGATCCTCCCTCGGACCAATCTCCTGAACGTCATGAATGAATGAATGTGATTGAGAAGTTCATGGATTTCAATCAGATGTGGAATTTGTGTCGTCAAAATTGCGTTTTGTGTGTCTTGCTCTCTGCTGAGGGGGTAG
>JADBJO010000690.1:410866-415866 GCA_016801955.1 Conus betulinus | reverse complement strand
GTCCGTGGTCAAAATGTGTTCCACACACTCCAGACAAAACTTCTAAGCCGATCTTTCTGAAAATTTGTACGTATGCTCATTATGGTCACGGATGATGTCTGATGCTTTATTTTTACCAGAATGCCTTTACTTACGGCTTTAACGGCCCAAAACGGTTTTTTTTTTTTTTTTTCGTTATGGAATATCTCAGAAAGAAATTGTATTCAAGATAAACTGGGAGTACGTTTATATGCTTTTTAAACGAGGCCTTTGAAATTTGTTTGCCGGTGGCAAAGTTTGGAAGGCACAACATAGGCCCTACAATGTCAAATTCATTACACGTTTTGGTCCTGTACACTCACTACACGTGTTGGTCTGTTACACTCACTACACGCTTTGGTCCTGTGTCGGCCCGACTCTAGACCGTAGTGTCTGCGGGCACGAGTGATCGGTGTCCCTTGTCTCAGGTGACACCGGCGGAAAAGAAATGAATCACTGAGACCGGGAAGTAAATAACAGGTGTCTCGCAGTTTGAATACCGGCTGCGACAGCACACATTCTCTGATTTCAACGGAAAAAGGGGAGGATGTGTGTGTGTGTGTGTGTGTGTGTGTGTGCGCGTGTGTGTGTGTGTGTGTGTGTGTGTGTGTGTGTGTGTGTGTGTGTGTGTGTGTGTGCGCGCGCGCGTGTGTGTGTGTGTGTGTGTGTGTGTGTGTGTGTGTGTGTGCAGCCGAGGGGGGGGGAGGGGGGGGGGCAGGGGGGGCGGCGGGGGGGGGGAAGGAGATACACGATCCGATTCTCGGTTATCTGGTTCACAGAGATACTCACTGGTCAAATCAGTGTATGTTATGACTGCTTTTGAGAGAAACTTGGTTTCTTCATCTGTTGAGGACTTGCTTGAGTCGTGGCCTCAAGATGACTTCGGCCTGTCCTCGTTTTGGTGTGACGTTTTATAGCTTTTCTTGTCACTGAGAGCTAGTAGCTTAGCCGATCTATACAGACAGACAGACCTGATGCACACTGATCGGCATTCTCATAAACGCGTAGTGGCATATGCATTCCCATTCGCACGCGCACACACATGCACGTCCATGCATATGCATGCACTTCTCTCTCTCTCTCTCTCTCTCGCTCTCTCTCTCTCTCTCTCTCTCTCTCTCTCTCCGCTCTCTCTCACTGAAATCTCTCTCACTCTCACTCACTCAATCTCACACACTGGAACACACACACACACTCTCACTCCCAGTGAACACAAGTGCAATCTGCACACACACACACCACACACACACACACACACACACACACACACACACACACACACACACACACCACACACACTTGACTGACTGAAACCAATTTATTATCAGATTAAGTCACGGTTATACTGACACACACACACACACACACACACACACACACACACACACACACACACACACACACACACACACACAATACACGACACTTCCACACCAGGAAAGGTAACGGACCATAATAATGACACACTGGAACCCAAACATACAAACGACAGGAGCCGAAGCAGACCTCAGCTGTCGATCTGGATTCCTTTTCTACTGCCGAAAACCTGCATGCAACAGGCCTGGCAGTACAGCAAAACCAGGCCTACGATGCCAGAGTTGTAACACCTGTGATGCATTATGAAGTGGCTCCCAGGCATCTGCGTGTAGCTAGAGTCTTTGTCCATATACAGTTCACGGCAAGGTGTATGTGTATGTGTGCTATGCTGTAACCTCTCACTGCTCGATGTACGCCGGTTGGCTCAGCGTGTAAAGCCCATTGTTCGCAGTCAAAGGTTGTGAGATCCAATCCCGCAGGTGCCTGACATCAACTCTGCGACTTCCCACCACCTCTTTTATAACGTGATCTCGTTCTGGTGCTATCAGTGTGGTATTAGATAAGCCTCCCTCTCTGCAGGCAGGGTTATCCTTCCCTGGCTGACGTATCTCTCTTTGCTGTGGATAGACATTAAACCTGAGACGTATGGTGAAGTACATGTGGACGTGCAAAGCAAGGTGCGAAGTAATAAGAGATTTGATATACACAGTAAAACGGACAAGTGCTTTTTCTTCAGATTTGTCTTCAGACTTTACAACCATAATCCACTGAACAAAAAACAAACAAACAAAAAAACACCGAGAAAAAAAAAGAAACAAATGAACAAAAAACAAAACAAAAATAAAAACGAACAAAAAAACAAAACAAAAAAAAGAACAAAACGGCAACAAAACCATTACCCTGATGACACTGGTTGACAGACTGATAATGTACGAAAGAGGACTGGCAAAGTCAGTATTGCTCAAAAATACACAGCAGGAAGGGGGAGGGCAGGAGATCGTTATAGCAGTCAGCGAGAATGACAGGAGATCGTTACAGCAGTCAGCGAGAATGACAATGTGTAAAGAAAAAAAAGAGGAGTGGGAAAGTGACGACAGTTCAAAACACGAGAGAGAGAGAGAGAGAGAGAGAGAGAGAGATAGAGAGAGAGAGAGAGAGAGAGAGAGAGAGAGAGAGAGAAGGGGACAAGATGAAGTTTAAAACAACCTGATCTTTGATTCAGCATCTTTCGATAGATAGAATCGATAGACAGAGAGACAAACAGATTGACAGATGGACAGATCGATAGACAGACAGATCGACAAACAGACAAATAGACTTATTATGATGAGACAGGGGTGTGGAGACTGCCTCACTGATTCGCTAAATTTGGTCAACTTCCATCAAGTTAGTAACCCTACCTGATATGATAAGAAACACAGGGCTGTCCCTGTGTCGGCCAGGGACGGTAACCCATGTAGTGTGGATCCAAAGTTGCGGCCCGTGCGGCGAAACTCACTCTTGCTGGTTATTTACTGATCACTCAGGTGATCTCGGTTAGTGGAGTGGGTGCATGTTTCGCTGCCGCCCGGTCGCCCAGCCTGCTGTTAATTTAGGACTGCTTTTGACAGAAGGGGGTCTGCAGTGTAAAATGTTTGTGAGGGTTGTTGGTGATCCTTTGAACTCTGAGTCACAGCGAAGAGATTGCCGCCCTCGCTAAAATTTGGGTCATTGTAGACTGTACGATCTATCGTTTCATTACCAATAAACACACACACACACACACACACACACACACACACACACACGCATGCACGCACGTATGCACGCACGCACACACACGCACGCGCGCACGCACGCACGCACGCACGCACGCACGCACGCACGCACACACACACACACACACACACACACACACACACACACACACACACACACACACTCGCGATATGCGCGTTTGTTTCACTTCACACACACACACACACACACACACACACACACACACACACACACGCACGCACGCACGCACGCACGCACGCACACACGCACGCGGACACGCGCGCACACACATACACACGCACGCACGCACGCACGCACGCACACACACACACACACACACACACACACACACACACACACACACACACACACACACACACACACACACACTCGTGAAAACGTCCGTGCGCACTGATGTGCATATACACCCCCGCGCGCGCTCAAACATACCGCATACAGGACACCAATGTGTCACCTTCAGATGCAGTAGGTAGTAGGCCTACACACTAAGTCAGTATGACCTTAGGCCTACACACTAAGTCAGTATGACCTAAGGACAGACGTACAATGCACAGGGCACCCAAAAACACGTGCGCGTACAGAAGCGTGTGCTCCCACGTTTCCTTCTCTCTCACGCGTGAACATCTCTCTCATCTCTCTCTCTCTCTCTCTCTCTCTCTCTCTCTCTCTCTCTCTCTCTCTCTCTCTCTCTCTCTCTCTCTCTCTCTCTCACTCTCTCTCTCTCTTTCACACACACACACACACACACACACACACACACACACACACACACACACAGAGAGGAGAGGAGAGTAGCCTAATCTGGTCCAAATAGAAAAGAGCGTCTTCCAGCATTTTTGCTGCCCTTGGGAATAAATATTGTCAATCTATCAATCATCCAATCAGTCAATTGATATCTCTCTCTCTCTCTCTCTCTCTCTCTCTCTCTCTCTCGCTCTCTCTCTCTCTCTCTCTCTCTCTCTCTCTCTCTCACCGCGTGGCGTCAAGAATGGATTAACCGTGACCCTGACCCAACGACCCCCATAAATACAATACGGTCAGTCTATTTTCGGCGTATCTCGCAGACTGACGATAAGATTACAACCAATAGCCTGCTTCATGTTTTTACTGCTGCTACTCAGAGAGAACAATGATAAAACGGAGTGGGGCAACGACTATAGTAAATCCAGTGGCATAGACAGCGTCGAAGAATTGTTAAATAGAATATACTGACAGTATTACCTGGTAATAGTAGTAGTAGTTGCAGTTGTAGTTGTAGTAGTGGTGGTGGTGGTGGTGGTGGTGGCAGCAGCAGTTGCAGTAGCAGCAGCAGCAGTAGTAGTCGGTATAGTGGTAGTAGTAGTTGTAGTAGTAGCAGCAGCAACTGCAGCAGTAGTAGTAGTAGTAGTAGTGGTGATGGTGTGTGGTGGTGGTGGTATGAGTAGTAATAGAAGTATAAAAGGTAGTAACGGCAGAGCAGCAGCAGCAGTAGTAGTCAGAATAGTAGTAGTAGTAGTAGCAGCAGCAGCAGCAGCAGCAGTAGTAGTAGTAGTAGTAGCAGCAGCAGCAGTAGTAGTAGTAGTAGTAGCAGCAGCAGCAGCAGTAGTAGCACCAGCAGCAGCTGCAGTGGTAGTAGCAGTGGTACTAGTAGGAGGAGGAGTAGGAATAACAGTAGCAGTCTCAGTAGCAGTAGTAGTGGCGGTGGCACTACTGGTAGTAGTAGGAGCAGGAGTAGTAACAGTAGTAGTAGTAGCAGCAACAGCGGCAGTAGCAGCAGAAGCAGCAGTGGTAATAATTGCAGTGGTAGTGGTAGTAGTAATTGTGCTTGTAGTGGTAGGAGCAGGAGTAGTAGTAGTAGCAGCAGCAGCAGCAGCAGCTGTAGTTCTAGCTGTAGTAGTAGTAGTAGT
>JADBJO010000690.1:400866-405866 GCA_016801955.1 Conus betulinus | reverse complement strand
ATAAACACTGATGCTGATTACGTTACCACATCATGGTTTTCGGTAAGCAGAAAAGCTTTGACCGGAAAGACCTAGAAGATGAGAATTCAAACTATATCCAGTCTACTCTGCGAGATTCATCAGCAGGCTGCTACTTTAAGGCACACCCTAACACAGAACAAGACCCAAAAATAAAATAAAAACTTTGAGAAAAAAACAAAACAAAACAAAAAAAGCAAAGCTAAGGTGAGGGTGGGAAGGGGAAAGACATACAACTGCCTCCTCTAACTAGCTACAGAATTTGTTTAGTTTTACAGTTCAGTGAGTCACACCCTTGACTTGTAGGAACCAAGGTGTCAGCTGATACAGCTGTGTCTGACCGCTTATTCTAGTATCTGATGGCGGCGGGAAGAATTTTTTTTTTTCCACCGGTATTTTGTCTGGCATGGGATCTGTCGCGCCCGAGTTGCAGCATTGTTGATATTGGACTTGCTCACAGCCTGGTCGTTGATGATCCTGGGAAGTATGGCCGGACAGGATATTTTCCTTTGATGCTGGGGGGGGGGGGGGGGGGGGGGGGGGGGGGGGGGGGGGGGGGGGGGATAGGGCCACTGCAGTTTCTCAACCATAGCTGAGACATCACTGTGATGGCGATTGACCACAACTCTCTCGCAGTTCTTCTTTGGACAACCTCGGTCTTGAGGATGTTACTCTGGCAAATGTGGAGGGTCCCATACTGCGCATGTGCAGTCAAGTATGGGGTGGACCAGCCTTTTGTTGGCGACCTCCTTCAAAGAGCTGACGCTGATCTTTAGACTGCACCGTAAAAACCGAGGATCCCGTGTCTTTAGAGCATTTGGTGTTAATGTGCTTGTCCCACCTTGGGTGATGTTTCACCTGGCCGAGACACGAGAGTGGTAACATTTTCTAGGGTTTGGTCACGAAGGTGATTTTGATATTCTAATGCAGCCCTTTATTTTGTCACAGAGAGGGTCACAATGGTACATTTCCCAGGGTGAAAACCCCATGTCCCATTCCTCCTCCAGTTGTCCAGGGCGTCGGGCGTCTTACTGCAGCTGGCTGGTCATGATCGTAGCTTGTGGCAGTGAGGCGATGCTGAGACAGCAGTGTCATTGGCAAACAGTCCCCACTGGTTAATAGCACTTTTCAGGGAAAAGTGTTAGACTTAGAACTGATCCCTGTGGAGATGATTCCTGAGTGAGATCTGATCTTTCGCCATTGACCACTACCGCCTGCTGACTGTCCGGCAGAAATGCGCGCGGATCCACCCAGAAGGTTGCCTCTGCACCCCTTAGTTGCTTAGCCGGGGTACCAGAAGGCTGTGGCTGACCCTGTCGAATGCTTTTGCAAAATCCATAATGAAGACATCGGCTTGATTTCCTTGTTCCATGCTGGCGAAGAGTTTCCCCAGTTGAGTTTCTCAGTAGAGTCAAGTAGCTGTGTGCCACAAAGGTACACATTTGCGGGACTCGTGCTTTTCTGTGCAGTGAGGGTGGGGGTGGGGGGGTGGGGGGTGGAGCGTGCGCGCGCGCGCGATGTGATATAAGAAGCTCTTCCTAACATTTACTTTCGCATACGCACAGGTGGACATTGGCAAAACACGTGTGTTCCTCTTATTAATGCAGCCTGCGAAGCGAATTATCAGGGGATGGCTGGGAGAACTGTATGGAGGAATGGGGAGAGCTGGTGTGATGGGTTGACAGGTGAAAGATTTACCATCACCACTGACTTCAAAGGAAAACAAACAAACAAAAAAAGTTAATGACGAGAGAAGGGGAGAGAGAGAGAGAGTGTGTGTGTGTGTGTGTGTGTGTGTGTGTGTGTGTGTGTGTGTGTGTGTGTTGGGGGGGGGGGGGGGGGGGGGGGGGGGGGGGGGGGGGGTTGAGACTCTACAAGAAAAAGTAATGACTATAACGAAAGAGGAGTGATAAGGGAGGGGGGAGAGGAGGGTGGTGATTGAAATAGGAAAGCGGAGAGGCGGTGGAGGGGGGGGGGGTTAGAGGAGGATTAGACGAGCAGGGAGGGGGGGGGGGTGAGGGGGAAGGGATGGGGAGTGGGAAGGAAGTTACGGGGCGTTATACAAAAAAAAAAAGAAGAAAACACAAAACAGAACCCAGCCAACTCTGACGGTAATCCCTATCCCACCCCCCCCCGACCCCAACCTCCAACTCCTCCACTAATTTCGTCTCTGAGACGGCCAAAGAAAACCGTGTTCACCAAACTCTTTCATCCCTTGAGGAGGAGGAAGAATAAGGAGGGGGAGGAGGGGGGAGCGGACTTGAGCTGGGAGAGGGGGGTGGGGGGGGGAGGGGAAACTGGAAGCCCTATAACCCCTACCCACTAACCCTCCGCTCATGCAGCCAAAAGTTCGTTTACATTTGTAATTGTACATGGTTATTGTACATGGTGCCATCTCGTGGTGCCAGATGGTCCAGATAGAATAGGTGTTTGTCTGCAATGTTCTATGCTAGCTCCGTCCACTAGGAATCAAGTATGAATTACAAGGGACCCCATGGCAAAGACACGCGTTTTTGCTTCGCACCTCACGTGGAGAAGATGATTTGAAAAGCAGATTTACACAACGGAACTTTTGCTTCATTACAACATTCCAAAACGAGAGAAGATCGCTCGTATCTATTCCCCTCCCCCCCCCCCCCCCCCCCCCCCCCACCCCCACCCCCTTCCCCTCCCGAGACTGAAATTAACTTCGACGTGCTACTTGAAGAAACTCTCTCTCTCTCTCTCTCTCTCTCTCTCTCTCTCTCTCTCTCTCTGATTAAAATTAACTTCGACATGCTACTTGTAGAAACTCCCCCCCCCCCTCTCTCTCTCTCTCTCTGATTAAAATTGACTTCGACATGCTACTTGTAGAACCCCCCCCCCCCCCCCCCCCCCCCCCCCCCTCTCTCTCTCTCTCTCTCTCTCATCATTTCTCTTAATACGTGTGCCGCGCCGCGCTTGTGTGTGTCTGTGTATGAGTTTCAGAGTCAGGATACTGACGTGTGACGACCGCGGTTGCGTGTAAGATGTGTGTGTGTGTGTGTGTGTGGGGGGGGGGGGGGGGGGGGTCGGTGTGTGCATGCACGCGCGCGCGAACGGGGTGTGAGAGTCAGGGTCAATGTGTGTGTGTTTGCCAGCTGGGTGTGTGTGGGTGGTGGGTAGTTGGTAGATGTAGATGTGTGTGTGTGATGGGGGGGGTGGGGGTGTGGGGGGGAGGGGGGGGGAGTGCGTGCTGCATGAGTGCGTGCGAGCGCCCTCGCGTGTGTGTGTGTGTGTGCTTTTTGCGCGCGCGTGCGCGCACTATCTGTGTGTGTGTGTGTGTGTGTGTGTGTGTGTGTGTGAAACTGAACTCATTGGCTTAGTTAAGTATTTTGCATTTTGCTTCGTTTTCCTCTCCCTTCCTCTCCTCCTCCCCCCCCCCCCCCCCCCCCCCCCCCCCCCCCCCCCCCCCCCCCCCCCCCCCCCCCCCCCCCCCCCCCCCCCCCCCCCCCCCCCCCCCCCCCGTCAATGCCCTCCAGCCCCTCTTGTCATCTCCACACCAATCGTAACCAATGTAAGCATAATGCAGATGATAATGTGTTTTCTGTGCGGGTTTTTTTTGTTGTTGCTGTTGTTTTGTTTGTTTGTTTGTTTGTTCTTGTTGTTTTTTGTTTTTACTTTTACTTTTTCAGTTCATGCAGATCGTAGCCAATAGGCTTCTCAGATGCAGCGCGGTAAATTGACGGGGTATTGACTGATTGTGTCAGTATCGATCGAGCATTAGGCCTACAGCAAGAATGAGGCCGCGTGTGGATCTATATACTTCGTGTTCTTGTGTCCGGTATTTTACCAAGTTTGAGCTAACAGGGCCTAGGCCTGGGCCTATCGGCCTGAAAGCCCTTCAGGATAATTTACAAAACTTTGCATCTTCACGTCGCGCGTGCGAGCTATGCTCCGCCTTCCTTGGGTTTCTCTCTCTCTCTCTGTTGACCTTGACCTTACCTCGGTAGGCGGCGGTAAATCTTTTTTTTTTTTTCTGGCGAGTGCAACACAGTCACACAAGTTGAGCTTGGTTTCCTTGAATCAGTTGGAAGTAGCATAGAAAAATGAGCGAAAGGAAAATTTTGATCCCAGTCGACGGCAGTAAACCTGCTGATCACGCTTTCAAGTGTAAGTAAAGATTTTTTTTTTTCTGTGAAAATATTTTGGAGTTGTAAAACTTTTCAGTCACGATCTACATACAGCATGTTAGTGTTTCGCCGATGTATGGTTGTGGGGGTGGTTGGAGAGGTGTTACGGCCGCAGCTTTTAGCTTGTTCGAACGGTCTTTTCACGGCTAGGTTGTGACTGTAAAGGTACGTAGCGCCACCCTCGCTGTGACCACGAAATCGAAATGCTAACATTGACTTTAACATACATACATGTTGATTTTAAATTTTTGTCTTTTTGTAATAGTTTTATTTTGTTTTGTTTTTATTTATTTATTTATTTATTTTCACTTTTTTTTTCTATTTTCTTTCACTTTTTTTTTTCACACAGATTGAATGTCATCGTTGTGACCGTATTTTGAGTTTCAGTAATGTAGTGATTAAAATGAATATCAAATAAATGTGTTAGAGAGAGAGAGAGAGAGAGAGAGAGAGAGAGATTTTGTGTGTGTGTGTGTGTGTGCGCGCGCGCGCGCGTGTGTGTGTGTGTGTGTGTGTGTGAATTGATTTCCAGGGCATACATAGTACCATAGTTCTCTGTGCAAAAGAACAAAAAGGTTGTTTGTTTTTTTTTTTCCATCAAACAGAGTATATAGGGCTAGTTATAACTTATATTCTATACTGCTGTGGTCATGCGAAGAGCTACCTGCCTGTGAGACAGATAGGTTGGATGATTGTTTATCTGTCCATGATGTTAACAACTTTCTATGGCTTAAGGCCAAAATGGTCGTTTTGAACTTAGACTACTGTTTCACTTTTTGTCTTATTTTTTTCTTTAAAGCAAAAATAGAACATCAAAAGCATACAGAATAA
>JADBJO010000690.1:390866-393366 GCA_016801955.1 Conus betulinus | reverse complement strand
CTCACACACACACACACACACTTACTCACGCACACATACACACACACACACACACACACACACGCACACACACACACATGCACACGCTCTCTCTCTCTCTCTCTCTCTCTCTCTCTCTCTCTCTCTCTCTCTCACACACACACACACACACACACACACACACACACACACACACACACACACACACACACACACTCACACACACACACACACACACAGAGTTGCTGATTACTCATAGAAAAAACTTGTTATCACCATTTTCATGATGAGAATTACCTTGTGAAAACGCTGTTGGTAATCATGATCTTTTGAGGCTTATCAGTTCCCGTACTATCACTAGTTGTGAATGGACTGCCTCAAACTAAACAGAGAGCTCAGAAAGAACAGCTGGCAAGGAAGTACAGATTATTCACGCCAGTGGGTTATACAAGTACACAGAAGCTTACATCACATAAAAGAATGGTGTCCTGTGCCTTTAAAACCCACAGGCCCCTGAAAATTGTCAGAGTGGTATCATAATTTTGTTCAGTTCTGTGCCTTTAAAAACCCATAGGCCCGTGAAAATTGTCGGACTGGTATCGTTTGTGAAATTCTTCATCTGCACTTGCTGTCTGATTGATATCATTCATTAAATTCTTATTTAATTAGTACAAGAAGCGTATTTAAAGGGGGTTAAAACAGGATAATCATAAGAAGTTTATCTTTGAAGAAGATCATCTTCGTATGAACATCAAACCCAGCAGCCTGAGGTGCAGAATCACTGGTTGTGCAAGGCTGTAATTTCATCAATTGAGCAAGACTGACAAGAGGAAATCATGAGCTGGTTGAGCTGCATCATCCCCAAAGTATTTATCACAGTCAGACACACACCATCGTCAGCAGTTATTCCCATCTCCACAGGCAAGAACAGCAGTCCAGTGGCGTACCACAGCAGCCAGGGAAGGGGAACTGGAAAGCAGGAAGAAGGTGCTATAAAGGAGTCGGTCGACTGAAAGGTGCTATAAAGGAATCGGTCGACTGAAAGGTGCTATAAAGGAGTCGGTCGACTGAAAGGTGCTATAAAGGAATCGGTCGACTGAAAGGTGCTATAAAGGAGTCAGTTGACCGAAAGGTGCTATAAAGGAATCGGTCGACTGAAAGGTGCTATAAAGGAATCGGTCGATGAAAGGGTGCTATAAAGGAGTCAGTTGACCGAAAGGTGCTATAAAGGAATCGGTCGACTGAAAAGGTGCTATAAAGGAATCTGTGGACTGAAAGGTGCTATAAAGGAATCAGTTGACCGAAAGGTGCTATAAAGGTATCTGTCGACTGAAAGGTGCTATAAAGGAGTCAGTTGACCGAAAGGTGCTATAAAGGAGTCAGTTGACCGAAAGGTGCTATGAAGGAGTCAGTCGACTGAAAGGTGCTATAAAGGAATCAGTTGACCGAAAGGTGCTATAAAAGGAATCAGTCAACTGAAAGGTGCTATAAAGGAATCTGTGGACTGAAAGGTGCTATAAAGGAATCAGTTGACTGAAAGGTGCTATAAGGTATCTGTCGACTGAAAGGTGCTATAAAGGAGTCAGTTGACCGAAAGGTGCTATAAAGGAGTCAGTCGACTGAAAGGTGCTATAAAGGAGTCAGTTGACCGAAAGGTGCTATAAAGGAATCAGTTGACCGAAAGGTGCTATGAAGGAGTCAGTCGACTGAAAGGTGCTATAAAGGAATCAGTTGACCGAAAGGTGCTATAAAGGAGTCAGTCGATTGAAAGGTGCTATAAAGGAGTCAGTCGACTGAAAGGTGCTATAAAGGAATCAGTTGACTGAAAGGTGCTATAAAGGAATCAGTTGACCGAAAGGTGATATAAAGGAGTCAGTCGACTGAAAGGTGCTATGAAGGAGTCAGTCGACTGAAAGGTGCTATAAAGGAGTCAGTCGACTGAAAGGTGCTATAAAGGAGTCAGTCGACTGAAAGGTGCTATAAAGGAATCAGTCAACTGAAAGTTACTGTAAAGGAATCAGTCGACTGAAAGAAATGGGGAGAGAGAAAAAAAAAAGGGATTTTCACTTTTAGGTTTGAGAATCCAGATGTAAGAAATGTCAACACACGTTAGGCTGACTGGTTTAGTTGTGCTGTTTGATAACCCAAGTATTAATCAGCCAAATCCCCGTGCTAACGGTTAGCTTAAGAATTGTTTCTCACTACGCTACACATAGCATGCGCCCTGCGTGAGAAACGGAAAGCATGAAGGAAGTAAAAAAAATTGAGTGAAAGATATTGGACGATATTGACTGGATGACTCGGAGAACGACTGAATGAAGCGCCGGCTGGCAGCTCATCAGTCGGCACTACCCAGGTAGGCAGCCCGTTGTTAAAACGAGCGTGGATTGTAAAGTGCTGGAGCTTGCTCTCTGTAGCGGAGAACAGGTGGTATATAAGTATTCATAAAAATAATGAAATAATAGCAACTACTAGGATGTTGGAGGAGAGATATTGAGGGCAAATTATAGGTTGGGCAGCG
>JADBJO010000690.1:340866-388366 GCA_016801955.1 Conus betulinus | reverse complement strand
CACACCTGTATTACATTTAACTGTTCATGCCTGTGTTACATTGAACTGTTCACGCCTGTGTGTTACATTGAACTGTTCACACCTGTGTTACATTGAACTGTTCACGCCTGTATTACATTGAACTGTTCACGCCTGTATTACATTGAACTGTTCACACCTGTATTACATTGAAATGTTCACACCTGTATTACATTGAACTGTTCACACCTGTATTACATTGAACTGTGTGTGACCAGATAGGGGGATGTGGTGTAGCTGTGACCTACAGGAGTAGTGCTTTTGTTTCATTTGGCATGAACCAAGTCTGAATCCTGCCTGCCTCCAGTTGCTGCAGCATACTTTTTGAAAATAGCATGCTTCTGTTGCCTTGGGGGTAGACCCTCTGTGTGTTTGATTTTATGGATATCTGATGTAACTGCACAGGTGCCCTGTTCATATGTGGTGATGTGATTCATATACAATTCCATCGCCTCAGGAAATATATGAAATGAAATGTTTTTTTTATAAAAAGAAGTTTACACTGATTTAAGGACACAATTACACACACACAAACACAGATGTATGCACATATATGGAAGGGCATATTTATGTGCACACATGCATGCGATCACAGACTCACATGCATGCACCTTCACACTCTCACAGATGTACACACACTACATTCTCTCTCTCTCTCTCTCTCTCTCTCTCCCCAAAACACACACACATGCATGCATACACATTTATACACGCAAATGTACATGTTCACACACACATACACTTCTTCTGTAATAACGTGAGAGACTTCCAGTTGTTGGCAAATTTTTTTTTTTTGGAGGGGGGGGGGGAGGGGGGTATCGCTTGACCTTAACAAATACGCTTTGTTGTTATACCTTGAAAACTGAAAAAAAAAAAACAATTGAGGGAACCTAGGTAGTATGATGGGGATGGGAACAACAACAAAAACATGAACAATGAAAGGAAACCTTTTAATTTTTAACCTGATTCCAGAGCCTTTGGAGATGACATTTAATGATCATGTGATGATGTTCTCAAGACTTGGATTGTCTGACTGTAATTATGAAAAGGCACGAATGCACCCTAAACAGAAAGCTGATCAGGTTGATGCGTTGACAGGGTACCTGAAGAATATGAGAGGCAAGAACGTCCTTGTCTTCCTGATGCATCGTCCTGAACACCATGTGGCCATTGGAATGTGCATGTATAGTTATGTGGTGTGTCAACAGGGTACCTGAAGAACATGAGAGGCAAGAACGACCTTATCTTCCTGGTGCATTGTCCTGAGTACCGTGTGCCCATTGGATTGCGTATGTATTAGTTGTTGATGCACAGCTCAGCTTTTGATGTGACATTTTGCTGTTTTGAGATATATATATATATATATAATGAACCTTCAGCAAGCTTATAGTCTCCAAAGCAGGACACAGTCTCCAATGGGGAGGAAGCTCACTAACATATAACTCCTGGTCAGATACCGGTATTTCAAAACCTGATTGTTTCTTCTCAGTGACCGCGGAAAGTGGTAGTTGACTCCTCTGCTTTTCGGTTTTAAGAAGAATGCTATACCAGAAAAAGGCTGGTGTGCAATACCATAGTATGTTTGTTGAATTTTCAAAAAACTAACCAAAGGTGCCACCTAAGAAGCAAAAGAAAACCATGAAAGAGCAAAACAAGCTACATTTTCTTGTGAAAAGTAGAAAATATAAAAAGATATAACCTCTTAAGACACAAGTGCTGAGGGCCAGTTTTTGGAATGAATCTGCAAGGGACTCTAAATTACAATAAACTAATAAATTCCAAGGATAAGTACCAAGCACCATTCCAGCAACTTACAGAGCAGCTTGGTGTTGCAATGACTGCAAGAAATATTGATTATAAACAAAGCTTGCTCTTATGTCTTAGATTGTAGAAATAGAGGGGTGATAAGCCTTCATATCTGCAGTGGTAGATGATTCTGCCTAACTGACAGTATGTGCTTGAGTGGGTGAATGGGGAATAATAAATGCTTCTCAAAATGAACCTTCAGCAAGCTTATAGTCTCCAAAGCGGGAGACATGTCTCCAATGGGGAGGAAGCTCACTAACATATAACTCTTGGTCAGATACCGGTATTTCGAAACCTGATTGTTTCTCTCTCAGTGACTGTGGAAAGTGGTAGTTTGACTCCTCTGCCTTTTCGGTTTTAAGAAGAATGCTATACCAGAAAAAGGCTGGTGTGCAATACCATAGTATGTTTGTTGAGAAACAATCAGGTCATGCAGTGGGGAGGGGACGTCATGCAGTGGGGAGACTTGAGCTTACTGTATCATTCCTTTCTCTGTGTGTGTGTGGACGTCATGCAGTGGGGAGGTTTGAGCTTACCCTATCATTCCTCTCTGTGTGTGTGTGTGGGGACCTCATGCAGTGGGGAGGCTTGAGCTTACCCTATCATTCCTTTCTCTGTGTGTGTGTGTGGACGTCATGCAGTGGGGAGGCTTGAGCTTACCTAGCATTTCTTTCTCTGTGTGTGGTGGACCTCATGCAGTGGGGAGACTTGAGCTTACCCTATCATTCCTTTCTCTGTGTGTGTGTGGACCTCATGCAGTGGGGAGGCTTGAGCTTACCCTATCATTCCTTTCTCTCTGTGTGTGTGTGGACCTCATGCAGTGGGGAGGCTTGAGCTTACCATAGCATTCCTTTCTCTGTGTGTGTGTGTGGGACGTCATGCAGTGGGGAGACTTGAGCTTACCCTAGCATTCCTTTCTCTGTGTGTGTGTGGACGTCATGCAGTGGGGAGGCTTGAGCTTACCCTAGCATTCCTTTCTCTGTGTGTGTGTGTGGACGTCATGCAGTGGGGAGGCTTGAGCTTACCATAGCATTCCTTTCTCTGTGTGTGTGTGTGGACGTCATGCAGTGGGGAGGCTTGAGCTTACCATAGCATTCCTTTCTCTCTGTGTGTGGGCGCTCATGCAGTGGGGAGGTTTGAGCTTACCATAGCATTCCTTTCTCTGTGTGTGGGCGCCATGCAGTGAGTGTGTGTGTGAGCTTACCATAGCATTCCTTTCTCTGTGTGTGGAGATGCAGTGGGGAGGTTTGAGCTTACCCTAGCATTCTCTTTCTCTGTGTGTGGACCTCATGCAGCGGGGAGACTTGAGCTTACCCTATCATTCCTTTCTCTGAGTGTGTGTGTGTGGACTCATGCAGTGGGGAGACTTGAGCTTACTGTATCATTCCTTTCTCTGAGTGTGTGTGTGGACCTCATGCAGCGGGGAGGTTTGAGCTTACTGTATCATTCCTTTCTCTGAGTGTGTGTGTGGACACCATGCAGTGGGGAGGCTTGAGCTTACCCTAGCATTCCTTTCTCTCTCTGTGTGTGTGTTGGCACCATGCAGCGGGGAAAGCAGCTGATGTGGACGCCATCACCAAGGATATGAAGGCAGAGGATGAACGCATTAAAAACATGATGGGCAACTACATAGAGGACCTGAAGAAAGAAATGGTATGTGCGAATGTGAACTGTGGCTTGTGTGTCTGCAGTAGTATAGTACCTGGATTCTGTTGTAAATTTCATGATTGGTCTGAAAGAAATTGATAATACTTTTCAGAAATACTGGCTCCCAAGACTATTGACGTGAGACATCGCATGACTGTTCATATTTGCAAGACTTTTTCCAAGTCCACAATGGCCCAAAATATTTTTTTCTGTTAAGGAGGTAGAAATTGATGTTAGAAAGTACCTGGAATTTTCTCACTCAATGTGAGCACTTTAAAAGTTTCCACATTTACTAACTGGTGGCCACCATTTGTTTTTGTTTTGTTTTTTTCTGTTGAAAAATGCTGTCAACAGTGCTGGTCACCATGTCCCAAACATAAACGAGAAACAGTTGTATATACATGTGGTCATCAGTATGTATGCGATCAGTCCGCATCATTAGAAATATGCTTTTCATTAGAATACTGTCACTAGACTAACACTCGCAGATAGAAACTCCCAGAACAACAACAGACTTCAGACAAACAAACAAGCAAAATCCGAACCAAATACCTGTGATCTGCATCAATATTATATGAAAACTGATCTATCAAAAAAGGCATCGTCACATTTATACATACAGTCATTGAAGCAAAATAGTTACTTCATGCTTGTAGGAGAAAAAGGGTTAGGACAGGAGGAGGTCAAGAGCGGTCAAAGGTAACACTTGTCATCAGCAATTACTCTGTCTGGTTTGTTTGGGGGTTTTTTTTTTTTTTTTTTAATGACTAAATCCATGCCAGCAGCTGTTTAAAGTAATTACCTGAGTCTACCTTTGGTCATTTTTTTTTTTTTATGGCTCATTATCGTTTTTCAGTGTCATAGTCCAAGCAGTCACTGGGTGTGTCTGAATTAAACCAGCATCTGTTACATGTCACTGCAGACAGAGTTCACTGCTGACTTTGTTGTGGTGTAACGTATATCATTCTTAAACTGTTAGATTTTTTTTTCAAACAGATTTTTGACCGCAGATCTTCAAGTGAAAATGAATAATAATTGTCTTTGAGGATTCTCAGAAGATTTTTTTTAAAAGAAAGGGAAACAGAACAGATATCGACGTTTCGGTCATAGACCATCTTCAGGACTTGTGACATAAAAAGAAAAGAAAAACAAATAAATTAGATTTTTTTTTTTTTTTTTTTTTGCCAGAGAGACCACAATAAAGTCCGCACTGTTTAAAAATAAAGCTCATATTTGTGTGGTATTTGCGTCTGTATCAGAGCTAGGTTTGTGAAAGTCTGTCATGGAAGCACAAGGCAGTGGACATTACAGACATACTGGAAGTTACCCAAATATGACTTTGGTTCGCCCGAAGCCAGTATAAATCAACACGTAGATGAATCGACTCTCAAAACGCTCCTTAATCTCACTCCTTGAGAGTGAAATGATTTCTTTCCATCAAAGGCTGATTTGTAGATAATTATAAAAGAAAAAAAAAAAACAACCTTGAGACATGTTTGAACCATTTTAAGACCAATATTAATCTTTACACTATTGAACAAGTTGTGAAGATAGAAGGAATCTTTTTGAAGTTTGAGGGAAGGGTAGAGTGGAAGGGGGAGAGGGAGACATGGAGACTCACCCCCATGAGCACTCCATTTGCACTGTATTGAAATTTGGCTTGTGTATATGTGTGTATGTATGTGGCATGTTTATCTGTGATTACCTGGTGGCACTCACACCCTTGAACAGCGAGGCCTGGGTGTGGGTTTGCAGTCAGTTGGACAGTAAATGACTTGAATGATTCAAAGCTGGTGCCGTAGACTCAGTAGATGGATTTTCTTTGGAGAAAGACTTTTCTTTTTTACTGTAATTTTTTTAATTTAAAAAAGAAAAACTGAAAAGAAAAAAAAAGAAAAAAAAAAAAATTCCATGGTTGCCTTCGGCAGGGGGAATCCACAGCACCTGCAAGAAGTTGCTTTTTAAGAGCTGTGCTTTATGAAAAAGGGGAGGGTTTGGGTGGGGTGGGGCTATGACAGCTTGCATGGGGTGGAAGGGGAGGGGAGGAAGGGGCTGACATTGGGAGGACACTGGCAAATATGAACTTCCTTTTCCTTTGACTCTTGCTTTGAGATGGCCACAAAGGAGACTTGAGATTCAGCTAACCCTAGGTGGATGGATAGGCTCTGAACAGAGCTGATAGTTGGCAAGAATGATTGCAACAGATTTTGCTGGAGAAAACAAGAAATTCTTCTATCAGTTCATTTGTAAATGTTGTAATTGTTTGAGATGGCAAGAATGATTACAACAGATTTTGCTGGAGAAAACAAGAAATTCTTCTATCAGTTCATTTGTAAATGTTGTAATTGTTTGAGATGGCAAGAATGATTACAACAGATTTTGCTGGAGAAAAAAAAAATTTCTTCTATCAGTTCATTTGTAAATGTTGTAATTGTTTGAGATGGCAAGAATGATAACAACAGATTTTGCTGGAGGGAAAAAAATTCTCCTATCAATTCATTTGTAAAAAGGTGGGGGATACCACCCAGCAATAAAAAGGGGGGGGGGGGGGGCAACAGCCTGTCATTCTTGCAGAATGAAGCAGGAAACGGCAAGTAGGGGTGGGCGGACATTCACTGGTTTGACGCAGTGTTTTTCCACAGTGACGTCATTTGTCAAGTTGGGGGGGGGGGGGGGGGGGGGGGGGTGCACAAGGAAGACATAGCTGGCAGATCTGTGTCGTGTCTCTTACAATGTCACATCAATCTCTCTCTCACAGGACGGCAGGCTCCTCTTTCAGATTTACTGTTCTTTTTTTCCCTTTTTTCCTCCCCTTTTTTGAAATTCTTATCTGTGAGTTTTTGTTTAGTAGTGTGGGTGGCTGAGGATGCCTTTTTTCCCTGCATCTCATGAAGCTCATGTCTGGACACTGCAGGAATGGCGACATGTCCCTGAGATTTCAGCAGAATTGCAGTACTCCACACCTTTGCAGTATGCATGTGTGAACAGCTTATTCCCTCGGCATTAAATCCAGTATGATGTCCGAGAGAGTGATTAGTTTAGTTCAAAACTGACTGTGAAAAACACTGTACTGTTGACTTTTAAGACCAGTCTGTAGCTGTTTAATATGGAATGAATGTGCCCAAATTCAAATGGAGTATGACTTCTTATCATGCAACCAATTACTGTTCATTTGAGTATCATTGAGAAAGAACTCTGAAACTCTTTTATCTAGATTTCCTACACATGAAGGAAGCCATAATCATCAAAAAAAAACTTTGTTGTCTTTTGAATAGATTTTTGCCGCTTCTTGCCAAATATTATCAACATTCTGTACGTTTGTTTGGTTGTTGAAACTTGTTAAACCGAAATTGAGCATGAACTCTGAGATTTCTACAACAGCAGCTCATATTACAAGCAAAGTCTTCTTTCTCTAATAGAGGTCACATAGATTCGATTTGTCAGATTTATCAGAACATGGATGAAAACATAAAGAAAACAGAATAATGTATGTGGAATGAAACGCCCATTATTTAAATCATCCCCATTCTGACATTAATTTAGTTATCTTGCTTTTAGTGATTCGAGACAGTCCAGTCCATCTAAAAATGTGCAGATCCATGTATTTACCTGTATACATTCTTCATGTGTATATGCTCAGGTGGTATCTACACATGTGTTTTGTGTGTGAAGTTGGACCATAATAATGAGTTTTATGACCCACTAAACAAAAGCATGAGCTTCGGATTTGGTAGGTCACATGAGTGAATCAGGGGTGCAGTGATGTTTGTTTACAACAGACTCATTGAGTCCATTTTCACACAGCAGCTATCACTTTATTAAAATGCCCGGTGGACATATCACATAGCATGCCGCTAACCACCTTGGTGCATGAATATACAACCATGCAGTGAATTCTTGGAACAGCCACTCAAAGTCAAAGAGTGCATCCATCGCTCAAACGTTTTGTCATGTGGTTTGGGGTTGCAGTGTGGCTGGTTCTAATGCTACAGGGCTGCAGGGCAGCAAATACAACTCTGATCCTGATTGGTTAAGTTCATAGCCGTATATCACTCTGTGACAAGACTGCAGTCTTCATTCTTTGGTGCTCAGCAGTTTTGGAGAATCTAGAGCAGCTGAAAGCGAAAGGAGGGCAGATTGGTTGCAAATGTGGACTGGTCACAGCTGGGCACACCCACCCTGCAGATCATTGGATAAATAGCAAAACATCTGTATAAGCCTTGAAGAGATGGGAAATCGTTCATCTCTTGAATTGACAAATTCTACTTGCTTTTGACTTCAGTGTTTTGATGTTGTTGTTTTTTTTTTTTGTAAGGGTGATGTGGGTTTTTTCCTGAAAATTATTTTTTTTTTAATATGTTTTGATGTTGTTTTCATGCTTGTGTGCGGAACGATCGACAGTTAAGACAGTGTCAAAACCATCAATAATGTAGGTGGACATTACATGAAAGACGAAGGGCATCTGGGAGTCATGACCTGGATGCGGCCTGGCCCCATAGAGCATTTGGAGTTCAGGGCAAAAACACTTGTCTGAGGAGGGAGGGGGCGGGGGGTCATCTCTGAAGACCTTCTGCTCTCAAGCTGTCCCTAGAGTTTCTTCCTGCAATGTGTTTGTTGTATGTTTGCTGTCTTGAGTTTGCAGCCCTTGTACAGAAGCTTCGGCCAATGGAATGAAGTAATGTTATGTTTCATAGGTTTGTGACAGCTTGCACAGGAGCTTAACCGCATTTCATTGGTTGTCAGGTCCATGCCAAGGAGGTGATCTTACAAGGACAAAAACCAGGGGAGGCCATTGTGAAGACAGCGAGTGAGGAGAGCATCCAGAACATCGTCATGGGCTCCCGAGGTCTGGGGAAAATACGCAGAACATTCATGGGATCCGTCAGCGACTACGTGGTTCACCATGCCCCCGCACAGTGCGCCGTCACTGTTGTACGGGACTCTTAGATCAAGATTGATAAATAACAGTGTAAGACTAATTCCTGATTGTTGTTGTTATATTTTGGGGTAAGAATTTTTTTTAACACAATTTGATACAGTTTACAAATTTTTTTTTTTTTGCCCCATTTCTTCTCACCACCTGTTTTTCTACTTAACATGATTTGTTGCAAGCTATATTACATGAATTTACTCTAGTCTTTATGTGAAAGCAGCAACAGCGAACTTACTGTCATCATTGAATAGTTGTGAAGAAAAATTTACTATTTGATTTATTTGTTGTTCTCTTCTGTCTTCCATCTCAGGTTCTCAGTTTAAGTAATCTCTTCCTATGTAGTGTGTTTTCTGGGCACTCAGTCACTATAAAGCAGACTTTGTGCAGTCATTGTGCATGCAGCCCCTGTACTCAATTATTACTGATTAAGTTGGTCAATCATGCTGAATCTGTGATTGATTGTTATTATACTTTTGTCAACCACTGCGGTGCAGCAATCTCTGTACACTCCGCTGCCTTCGAGTTAACTTTAGTCAGTCAGTCAGCTGCTACATGTTTTATGTATATTGCAATGCCGGTATAAATATATACATATCATCATCGTTTCAAAGTAAACTGTGTTTTGTCTGTTCTTTTAGTGTGCAAAATTGTCAGTACAATCGAAGGTTGATCTGATAATAAACTAGTTTTGGTCCATCAATGTCTTAGTGCTCCTTTTCGTTTTTCAACGTTATCATTAGCGTCTTATGTTTTTGGGTATTTACCTGTTTAAGTGGTTGTTTGAGGGTGTGATAAATGGGTGTGGACGGATGTCTGGAGAGAGTAAGGATTGATAGTATTTAGGGGCAAGAATAGAAAAGATGGGGGAGCGGTAGATCTAGGGAAAGGGGAATAATTAGATTATATATACACACGCCCCGTAAGCATATCTTTTTTAAAGCAATCAATGTGCTTTTAATGTCGGCTGTATAATTTTATCTGCATAATGTTTTACATCAGTTCAGTTTTCATCGCTGTTGAAAATAGTGTTTTCCTTTTTATCTGTGCTCGCTTGGGAAAGATGGTTTCTTACTAATCAAGTTGATCATCTTTTCGTTATTTCCTTTTAGAATTCATCTTGTCAGTGAGCAAACAAATCTCTCTCCTCTCTCTCTCCATGTTCCTCGGCTGAAACTATTCAGTTCACTATCAGTAAAAGTTTTGCAATGAGACCTGTTTTGATCCCACGTCAAGGTAGCCATATTCCATCATCAGGGGATGGTGTCTAAATATAATGACCAGTGTGCCAGTGTGTTATTTTCATGTCGTTCTTTCCATTGGCACAAGATGATCTGCCTTGTTCTGACAGGTGCAGTGCGATGTAACATGCACGCAATTTTTTTTTTTTTGTAGGCAAGCACAAGGTCAGGGGTTAAAGTCTCATCCGCAGGACAAACAGGGGTTGGGGAAATTGCGCAGATGTGAACTCTGAAAAGAAATCTGTTCCAACCTGGCTGTGTGGAGACATTGCAACAAGAGCTGTCGCCTTTGCCACTAGGCTTAGTAAGTTCCCCCTGCCTGCAAGCAGATAAGCATAATACAGAATTACATGTCAGTTTGTTCAGTGAACTAAGGCCAAGTAAGCCCACAGCAAGCCGATAAATGTGATACAGAACTGCAAATCAGTTTGTCCAGTTGACCAGCAAAAAGCAGAGTGCTTACATTTACAGGGAAAATCGGAATACATTGGACTGGGTATTTTGTTGGTTGGCATTTTTTGTCGTGTTATGAATCTGGTTTGGTTTTTATTTTCCTTGGACTCCTTTCTTCTGGATCATCATTGCAATCTAACATTATGGAAATGTTACTCGGTACTTGGGTTTTTATCTTTGTAATAAAGTCCACATTCCAAGAGATTGGGGAAAAAAGGGATAGTGTTTTGTGTTCATGTTATTTTTACTTCTTTTTTTTTTTTTATGCATGTCCTGCATTTCTAACAAAAAATGGTGTGTGTGTGTTGTCTGTGTGTATTATGAATGTTACAGTGTATTTATGAAGGTTCAGTATCTGGCATTTATTCAACTCTCTATATATATTTCTTCCTAATTAGATCAAACAGATGTGAAGATAAACATGCTTTGTCTCTTCTGTGTTACAAACAGCATGCGTTAAGATAAGCTCTAACAATCACTCAACGAGCTAAGTTTCTTTCTTGTTGATACCACCAGATGTCAAGTTATCGTGAACGCTCGTCTCATTGTTTCTCCTTTAGTTCCAGCAAATGTCAGGTGTTTCAAACCAACGCTCTTTTTAAAAGCATTCATGTAGACTGATTAATGGACACATTACTGATGATGGCTTTCCGAGTATATATCTTCAATGTTGTGGATGTTTTTGTTTTTTTCTTCTCTAATGCTGCATTCTCTACCTGATTGTGTAGACACCGATTGATGATGGCTAGACCATTGTTTTAACAAATTTTGAAATTGTTCACTCACCATGTACGCCTTCTCACTCTGAAGTGTGGACATGTGTGTGTTGTTCTTCGATTTAATGTCTTTCCATTTAATGTGATTCCAGACGGATTGTGTAGTGATGTGTGTGTGTGTGTGTGTATGTGTGTGTGTGTGTGTGGACAGCATGAATTATTTTCCTTTGCAAACATTTTATCTGTGATCAATGACTTGGCAAGTTCTGCTCAGTCTGCAAATGTTGGAGAATGATTCCAAAGTGACTCGGCACCAGTGCAGTGTCTCCTCAGTTGGATTGCCTCATGATGACTTGGTTTTGACTGGCTTCCTGGAGATGACCCGATTCAGGGCTGTGACAGGGCATGCCCGGGTGTGGATGGGAATGGGGAGTTGACACCAGCAGCATGCAAGTAATGCCACTGAAGGGGCATCACAGATGAGACCGGAAAAAAAAAAAAAAAAAATGTTCTTGATAATGGTTTGCAAGTGTATATTCCCCCAGTGCATTAGGCGTTGTATTGTAGTTTGACCTTACTGTTTCTCATCTGCTGCACTGCATTTCTTCAGTCTTTGTTCTTGAAACTCTTTTACAATTTCCGATCACAATTCATGACATGCTGGCGTGTTGGGTTGTGATCTGGCACCTACGAAGTGAACATTTTACATGCTGGCCAGGATGGACATGAGCAGGCCATTCTGCAGTGCGTGTTTGCCAGTATGGCTTTGTTTTTTTTTTTGTCTTACTACTGTTTGTATCAAAGTGGTTATGAACAAAACTTGTAGACGGTTTCATGAAGCCTTTGACAAAGGCCACCTCTTATCTCCTGTCCTGCCTGGTGTCCAAAGTGTAAGCAGGATGTGTGCAGTTTTTACTTCAGTGACCACCGCCTTGCCTGTGAGGGGTCAGTGTACACCCTGCCTTGCCTGCGAGAGGTCAGTGTAACCCTGCTTTGCCTGTGAGTGGTGTGCAGTGTACACCCTGCCTTGCCTGTGAGAGGTCAGTGTACACCCTGCCTTGCCTGTGAGGGGTCAGTGTACACCCCACCTTGCCTGTGAGGGGTCAGTGTAACCCTGCTTTGCCTGTGAGTGGTCAGTGTACACCCTGCCTTGCCTGTGAGTGGTCAGTGTACACCCTGCCTTGCCTGTGAGGGGTCAGTGTACACCCCACCTTGCCTGTGAGGGGTCAGTGTACACCCCGCCTTGCCTGTGAGGGGTCAGTGTACACCCCACCTTGCCTGTGAGGGGTCTGTGTACACCCCACCTTGCCTGTGAGGGTCAGTGTAACCCTGCCTTGCCTGAGAGGGGTCAGTGTAACCCTGCCTTGCCTGTGAGGGGTCAGTGTAACCCTGCCTTGCCTGTGAGGGTCAGTGTAACCCTGCCTTGCCTGTGAGAGGTCAGTGTAACCCCTGCCTTGCCTGTGAGGATTCAGTGTACACCCTGCCTTGCCTGTGAGGGGTCAGTGTACACCCTGCCTTGCCTGTGAGGGGTCAGTGTACACCATGCCTTGCCTGTGAGGGGTCAGTGTAGTTTCGACTTCAGGTATGGAATTCAGGGCTGTATTCATTGAAAACCTTGTCCGAGAAGATCTGTTGACAGACAGAAAGGTCCACAAATAATTCACAAAGCTTCTTTGTAGGAATAGATCATCTCTTTGTAGGGGTAAATGTAGATAACCCAAACCCAGCAGCATGAGCTACCACATGTTTATGGGGTGTGTCACAAAGTGAGCAGTTGCCTATCTGTCTGCCCATCAGTACCAAATTACTTGGCACCAAAGCTCTGTGTGTGTGTGCATTGCGTTTGTGTGTGTGTGTGTGTCAACTGGGGTCCATCTTGAATTGACGAAAAGCAAGGTTTTCAGTATCCTGCAGTACGAACAATTGATTTTTGATTCAGCCAAGATTCTGATTATGATGTGATTTTCCGGTTGTCGGAGGAAGGGAATAACCATATATCCATTACATCAAATTCAGTATGATGGATATATTGGTAATGTGAAAATGGTTTTGGATGGGTCTTTTCAGTCCAGCAATCATCTTCTCTTCATCAGTTGATCTTGATTTTAAATTTGTTGTCACCTCAATTCAATACAGATGGTAGAGTTAGGCAGTAAAAAAAAAATGAAAGGAAAAAAAAAGAAAAAAAAAAATTATGATGTGCATCAAGAACGATTTCACACAATCTGTTGGCAGCTTTTGAGATTGTTGTTTAAATTTCCTAGTCTTTATCACTCGTTTTCTTTTCACATTGACCACACTAGGTTTGCTAGTGTATTCCTTCTTATGTACATCTGAGTGACAATATTCAGGATCCCAGCATCATGTCAAAGTCAGTTTTAAGTTAGCTACCCAATGGCACTCTGCACTGTAGAACTATTATCACAAAAATGTCTCTCTCCATGAAATGCAATCGGCCTTCCAGGGGGCCACACAGTATCATAGTTGCAAGATGTATAAAGAGAAATTCTGTTTGCTTCTTAGATAGTAGAGCACTGCCTGTGTGTGTGTGTGTGTGTGTGTGTGTGACCGTGCAAAATTTTTTTTTTTTTCTGCTGAAGAGACAACTGTTGCCATGGCTTCTTTTACATTCTCTGAGTGCACACAAAGCTTTTTGGACATCCGTTAATTGAATAATTTTTACCAAAATACAAGCACTCAGGTCATCACTTACAGTGGTGTGAAAAGGGGGGAAAAACCAAAAAACCTGCCACATCCGAGACTTAAACCACAGGCCTTCTATCCTCTCATCTCGTAAGTGATGATTCTCCACTCCAGCTATGTGAATTGTGAGATTTCTCTGTCAGGACTTATCAATTTTCCTGTTACAGGGGTGTACATGATATGTTACAAGGGTTTTTATAACAGGGCCAGATTATCACTCGTTGGATGCCATCAACTGGCAAAGGGACACAACCTCTGACTCCTTCCCCTATTTGAGCACCCGAAGGAAATGCATCCCTTCTTGGACACTTTTCTGTCGCTGGCTTGAAGCAAGTTTTAGTTTTTTGTAAGTGCTCAGTATTTTTCCTTCAGAACTTGAGCTGTCATGAAACTACAGCATTCTTCAGCATTCCAAGTCTTGAGCCTACAGACTTTAACAGCAACTCAAATCTGTAGACTGACCCTCAAATAAACAACTAAAATGCAATGATGTTCTGCTGACCCGTTTTTTGAGTTGCATTACAGCGGTATCTCACGCGCGCGCGCACACACACATGCATGCACACAAGCAAACAACTTATTAGCCAACACAGCTCTATGAGTTATGCATGCATGCAGGATAACAAGGTGATTCTCAAAATCAATATGCTCACAGTGCTATACACATCTGGTAACAAAACACAACTAATGCCATAACCAATGCATCTAAAGAGGTGAGGTTGCAGGGTTCCTACAGACTCCCAAGAACAAAATTCAAGGGGCTTTCAAAGAGTCTTTTTCTCTGTTTCAAGGCTACAATACTTGCGTAAAAATGGAAAAAAGAAATGGCAGTTTGATTTTTCTGTGTTCAGGTTGATGAAAAAAAAATTATTTAAAAACAAATTTTTTTTGTACAAAGAAAGCAACAACAAAAATTTGTTTTTAAATATTTTTTTTTCATCAACCTGAACACAGAAAAATCAAACTGCCATTTCTTTTTTCAGTTTTTATCAGAGTGAGTGTGCCAGTACACCACACATTAGAACATTAACAAACCCAGACACTTTGTATTAAATGCCAAAACACTAAAATCAGCAAAAATATGTCCATTTGTAAGAACATACAGACCATGTATGGTGTGTAAGAGACTGGTTGGAGGGGGAAAAAAAAGGAAAAAAAAAAAAGTAGTTAAAAAGATTACAAACATCGTCGTGTGCGTTAATAACAAGGGAGATCATTTTCAACTGCTTCAATTGGTGAAGTTACAAATTACCTCCCTTGGTAATAGCAGACGGCAATCCAGGATCGCGACAATGTAAAAATTTGTTCTCAAGGAATTTTTCATTAGCCTCAACGCAGAAAAAAAACAAACTGCCATTCTTTTTGCCACATTAAAAATCTTAGAGCTGATGGCTTGATTTTCAAAGGTTTTCAAGGTGGTTTGGTCACCAGAACCACATTTTACTGATTTCCAAAGTTTCTCAGGGTCTTGAAATTCGCTGTCAGAATAGAGGAGTGTACGAACCCTGGGTTGGGTTAATCTATGCATCAGCCAAAATCATTTTTTATCCATGTTGATCTTGATGTAATGGGGCAGTTCTGGGCATGATCAATTATCGGCGTGGACGGATAATCAAGCATGTGTAAGAATGTGCGTGTGTGCACTTTGTAAAAGACTGCCCACACACGGACACTTCCAATGGAGATGCGGAGCACAATATCTGGCCACACGACATACTTTCGCCTGTAAACAAAGCTGTAGTTATTACCATTTTCCTGTTTACATTACTGTTGTTAGTGTGTGTGTGTTGTGTCGCTGCTGTTTTCTTTTAGGATATGCTGTCCAAAGTTCATTTACACCGTGGCATAGATCCAATTTTACTTGTTTCTTCAGCCTTGGTCAACCCGGAAGACAGCATTTGTTAAATCTGTTCTCTTTTTTTGCAAACATTTTCTATGGACTCTCAACTGTGCACTTTGTTTGATAGTGTACTGTCGACATGTTAAAATGAAATACACATTCAACTTTACGCATGGAAAAAGTCTGTTTTGCATCTTTGAACTACCAAGGCTGGGTAATTCAAAGAAAGGATATTCAACAGGAGAAATATTCCATTATTATGCTTTCTTTGAGAGTCACATTTTGATCACGAGTCGGATGCCTACTATGACGCTATCGGAGTTATACTCGTTTCTTTGCATCCAATAAATACACAATCTACAGGAACTGTGATATTGTTTTATAACAATGTTGACTTCAAGGTAAAAACTGTCCACAAGGTCCAAGACGGCCATTTCATAGTGGTTTCAATTTCAATAAAGACCTACCGCTTGTCAGTTTATATGGTCCATACAATTACGCTCCAGAATTTTTATGAAGGATTGGAAGATTCTATAAGCAAACTGGGTCATAGCGAATATGATTATACGTGGAGACTGGAATTTAGTAATGCACCCAAATTTAGATTGTTAAAATTGTAAACACATGAACTTATGATTATGAACATGTGAACAGTCCAAATGCCATTGAAAGCGCAGAGAACTTTCTTGAGAGAGCTGATGAAATCATTTGCAGGACCCGTTTCACAATAAGATCAAGATTGAAAATCTTCCCATTTCTTACAAACACTGGATCGACAGAGGTGCGCATCATCTGTTACACAAGAATGCTACCTTTCTTACCTTCAAAGAATTCAGACTCGATATAAAGACAAACTTTCTGACTTTTACAGGTGTGTATATGTGCTGAAAAAATAAAGAGTATGGAAAAATTACATCACTATTCACTCCAGTCAAGTCAAAGTGAACGTAAAAGCGCTTTATATAATCCTGTCCGTACCAAAGGAGCAAAAAAAGATATCATTAATACTAGCGATGATGATGTATGTGTACGTACATGCTGTCAGATGTGGAGAATGCATTGAATACAAATTTAAACAAGGACACCCTTTTCTACTTTATAGTCTTTGCCAGGACCGTTACTGTGCTAGACACAATAGAAAGTCATATTTCTGTAAAAGCTTCGGCAACTCACGTTAAACCAGTAATAGATTAGATCTTTTTCATGTTACATCCGCTGGTCATCCCTTTCTCCACCCCCCCCCCCCCCCCCACTATATCTGCATAGGAAAGCCTGTGCCTGTGTGTGTGTGTTAGGATGGAGGTGTGTGTGTGTATGGTATTTGCTGGCCGTTTCTTGTCTCTGTTTTTCCCGGTCAATGTATCATTGTATGCAACTCTTTGGCAGACACTTATATTCTTGTTCAAATGACTACAGTATGCCCGTAACGGTTGTTTTTTTGTTTGTTTTCATGCGTGTGTAATAAAATGAAATTAAAAAAAAAAAATCAACTCCAGTCAAATCCCACCAGGTACTTGGCCTCGCAACAGGTTTATTCCTCATTCATCTCATCCTCTTACAAAATGTGATGGCATTTCAGGCATCCCATGCACGCTTTTGTTGCACAATAACATGTAAATGTTGCGTTGAGTGTGACTGGGAAAAAAAGAAGAAAGACAGCATGATCTTACAACACAACAACAGCAATACTGCTTCAGCTGAAGATGGAGGGGAGGGAAGAACAAAAAAAAAAAACATTTAAGAAACCCTGAAATCCAGTTAATTTCATTGTAAACAGATGCGAACACTTCTCTCCAACACACCTGCTGCCGACTATTCCTTTAACAAAATTCCACTTTCATGGCAAAACACACTTCTACCTCTTAGCTATCAAAAGTTGAAGACAGAACAATATTCACAAACCAACAAAACATCAAGCATTTAAATAAATAAATAATAATAATTTTTTTTAAAAAACTGGTATCCATTCTTCCAATGTCGCTCATGTCTGGTCATTTCAAACCAGATGGACCAGTCGCCAACATTCAGCCTGTGATACAGAGCTATTGCCAGATAAAATAATGCCACTCTAAATCAGCAGATTCTCATTTTTTTTTTACAAAGCAAACAGATCAGGTCACAACTTGCCTTGTCACAACTTGCCTTGGTTGACTCATCACTTCCAATTTCCAAAGGAGACCTCAGAATGGAAACATTGCCAAAGATAAGAGAATCCCACCCTACATTCACGTATTTTCATGTCCACTCCTTACATTTTTACACTCTCTCAAGAAGGTGGAACTCGAAGCTAAAAACGTAAAGCTGTAGTCTGAACTTTTTGCAAGTATTCACCAAATACAAAAAACACACAACTGTGCAAAATAAACAAGGCAAGTCACTAGTTTGTGCCCGAAAGACCGGCGAAAATCTCTGCTCCATATCCACCTGAATAGCAGCCACTCAGAGCAGTGTGAAGTGAGCTGTTCATCTGTCCACCTTTGAACGCTATAAAAGTGTTTGACACTACTAGAATAGAAGTGTGCTCATGCCGCCCATTTCACTCTGTTCCTTGACGAAATACTCAAAGTACTGGTAGATAATGGTGACGGCCAGCAGGATACCCGTTCCACTGCCGATAGCCCCTGGAAGCAGACACATCAGTTCAACATCATTACAACAACTGGCGTGACTCCAGCATAGTTTTCTGATTGGAGTCTACAAATACCAAACTGACAATTCAAGTTATAGTTTATGTCTCTCCTGGCTCCTAAAGACTGGAGAGATCAGAGCAATTTAAAGGTAACATACAAGTCAGCTATATCACACTGTCTGTAGAAACTTCCTTTACCTAAGCAATTCATTCAATCTGATGCCACTGACAGCTTTTCTAAAAGGCAATGAAATGATCACAAATTCGTAAAGATTAAAAAAAAAAAAAAATCTATGCGGATTCAACAAGAACACAAATACACATATGTTTGTCCAATGTCTTAACAATGTGTAAACAGGAAGGTTTAGAGAAAGGAAGGTAACAGTGATGATTAAAGACAGAAGACGGAGGTAGAGTATATGAATTTAAGAAATCAAAACAAATTTAAATGGGCAAGTCTTGACAATGCAAAGTTACACTTTTTTTTTTTCTCCTCAAAACAACTTTTATTCAGTTTACGAAGTTATTCATACTAATTTGCTTTTTTACTTGGGTACCAAATACACATACCCCAACTGGCTGTTCTTCACACCACCACATTTCTGACAGTAAGACCTAAGGTGTGAAAGGCTTGCCATGATTAGGCATTCAATTTATCTTTACTTGATCAGAACAGAAATACTTTGCAGAAGATGCACATACCCAGGAAGTCGGCCAGGACAGACAGTGCGCCAATGCACAGTCCGCCAAAAGCAGCAGCTGTGGGGATGTACCGGTTCAGCTCCTTTATCATGGACTTTTCCCGGTGTCCTCGCATTACCATCTGCTGCTCCTTCAACTGCTTGGCTACCTGTCACATCACAACCCAAACTTTTACACCACAGCCATCTGGTACTGAATACATATGTACAGCATGTCTGGTAAAACTCATAGACACGTACACTTTTGTATGCATGTGCAAACACATCTAGCACCCAGTCCTTAATTAGAACAAAAGTAACCCTTAATGCCCTTAATCTCAAACATGTTTCTTTTTTTTTTTTTAATTTAAACTTCCATATATCCTAAACCTTCTGACGTCTTCCACGCCTTTCCTGCACAGAACTAAAATAATTCAATCTCAAAACTACGTACCTGAAATTTCCTTTTGGAATATTCTTCATCAAAGATTGAAGCGTTTTCCGTACTTCTTTGCAACCGACGTTTTTTCACAAGAGAGCGAGAGCTTCTCATGAACTGATTTGCATTCAAACTTGATTAGAACTGTTTACACAACAGTTAAAAAATTTCTGTGACAAATTCCATTCATCATCTTATCCTGCAATACCATGAGAGCAATCTCTTGTACTCAACTAAACATTAAAAAGAAAACAAACTGGCTTTCACTCGGAGTATATTGCTCGAACTGTAGGAACTATAGACATTTCCTCTAAAATGGTGTATAAATGACTACAAACATGGAAGGCACACAAGTCTGCTTTTTGCGTCACTCACATCTTCTTTGGCACTGGAGCCAGACACATCAATCCAGGTCTTGGAGAAGAAGGCGCAGGAGCCCAGCATGAAGACAATGTAGAGGATGGCATGGATGGGGTCTTCCACTATGGCTCAACGTCTCCGGGGGAGACAAAGTAGTAACACAGTCCTCCAATAGGGTAAGACCGAGCAGGGCCGCCACCTCCAACATCCTGTAGCATTTTTTTTTTTTTTTTTTTGGTTATCAATGGCTTTCAATCTCACAAACATGCCAGCACACACACACATCAAATATATGAACGATTTGTACACTGTTAGACTAACAGCAACCTGACACCAATTTAGCTCCAGGGTATTTGTGACAGAATACCAGCACCATATTCACTAAGATCTTTAAAGTGAAAAACAACAAGTAAAGAAAAGAACATCATTGGCACGCTCAACTCTGTGGTGGCTGAAAGTACAACCACTTCTTGTCAAGTGATTAGCCTCTCAACAACCACACTCTAATCTTCATCCCAGTGATAATTCTTACGCAAAAATGTGCATCTCTGACGCATAAACCTCCAATCTGATGCACTGGAATTCAGGCTGATGTGTCACAAAAAAATACCAAAATTTACCATGATACACTGATTTCCTCCTCCTATGCATTACAACTCTCTAAGCAGCGCATCATGCAAACAGTCAAGGTTAAAAACGTAAATTTCCTCGACATTCTGAATCAATGAACACTTCCACTTGAGAACTCTCTCTCTACTGACAACCAACAAGAATCATCAAAACAGACTATGCTATATATCCAGTCTATGATTGGACCACAAGATCACATGATTCAGCTAAGCGGGAAAAGCAAGGAAAACCATAGGAATTTCGGCTTTTCAGAATCAAAATCCGATAGTTCAGCTGCGGCTTGTGGGTGATACTCAGGCAAATGGAACAGAAGTCAAACGATCTATGTAACATGACCATTTCAGATAATCAAAATGGCTCCGTTCTGGACGTATGGATGTGTGTGTTGCTCACAGAGCAAGAATGGCCAGTCTACAGTTTTGTCGCAGATTCCACTGGGCTTCCGATGATCATTGCACGGCGAATGGAATTTGGTCATACCATAAATATTTTCAATTGAAGGAAATGGCTATGTGGTGGAAATTCTGTGATGATGGTATGAAAGAGGACTTCCCACAAATCAAGTTTCACTGTTAAAATCCTGATAGTGTAGGTGCTAACATTTCCTTACGTTAGCAGATAACACTTTAAAGCATAAGAACATGAATATGAATAGATATTTAGCGCAGTCCAGAATGTTTTGTTAACTTGACTATAAACACCTCTTTTCTAATGTTATTCTATCTCTATTATAACACCTCTTTTCTAATGTATTTCTCTCTCAGTACATTTATGTGAGCCAGTGAGAACACACTCGTGTGTGTGTGTGTGTGTGTGTGTGTGGTCACTACATTTTCTAGCAGTTATTAATGGTGACCCCCTAAATATTTTTGTGATCCCCTGAAAATTTGGAAGCCAGTTTTTCGTACCGAGTCTGACCCCAAAATATTTAGGAAATAATCAGCACTGCATCCAAACAGACAATTGCTATGAATATCTGGTGGAACAAGGATCTCTGTCTACCAGCTCTGCCATGATGGTTTTCAATGTGAACAAGTTAAACATAAAAAAACACCGTAACACTAATTTGGAAGAACTTTATCGATCCTGTAATACTGAAAAAGAAAATATTATTCAAGAAGATCTTTCCCAAAATTCTAATCCCATACAAAAAATAAGGTTAAATAATGAACTGATATGTAAATCATGCTCTAGAAAACTTAAACGGTGTAAAGAAAAACAATCAATTTTAAACGGTGTAAAGAAAAACAATCAAAAGGTATGAATATGCACTGGATTTACACCAGTCTCATTACTGTTTCAATCAAATGTCACAAGATAAATTAAACTTATGTCCCGGCTTTTCTCTGGCTATAAGCTGAAGTCTGAATAGTCCCAGAAGGATCTGCTCTTTTAACCCTCTTCAGTATGCACTTATCTGAGCTTAGTTACGCCGAAAACCATCGGCAAGGTAAGTAACTCCGTAATTTGACATGGTTACCCAATTAAAAAATTAATTTAAAAGAGAGGAAAGGAAACAATGAAATGAAAAAAATGATTTTTAAAATTCCTACCAATATATATGTGTTGCTATATCGTAAGTTTGAAGAATGTCACATGAGCCATTTGCTCGGGGGAAAAAAAAAAAGTCTTCTTCAGAACTTTCTTCCGAAATGTTGTTCATCATACCTGGAACCTCATCCCAGTCGAAATCTAGGTCACTCTAAGCTTCATTACCCAGCACTTTCACCAAGTCTTATGCCGTAAACCTACAAAACACAGTATCTCCATCACTAAATCTCATTATAGAACGGCAGAAATCAAGGTTAGCCATGGTGAAAAACAGCATTTCGACCACAAAACTTAAAAAATTTGTAACTCGAGAACCACGGCACCCATCGACTCGCGGTTTTTTGCAAACGGGAAGTAAATGGCTACAGGAAGAAGGAAGTCATGTTCTCGTGAGACTTCCTTTTCTACGAGACACATGGTGGCGCCCATTGTTGCCACATGTTTTACCAGGCGCTGGCAGGCGCTCAGCCTATTGGCTGTGTGATTTCCGGGTCGGGCGCTTGCGGACGCCCGCTTGTCAAGCAAGTTAAGTCAAAAACAGCCTTTCGTGTGGTTAGTCGGAAGTAAAATGTAAACAAGAGCGTGCATTGTAAAATGCTTCGAACTTGGTCTCTATACATAGGACAGGCACCTTGTAAGTGCTTTTAATAACACTTTTATTTGTAACTGCCAAGACTTTTTGTACAACAAAATAGGAACTCGATAAACAAGGTTCCTACAGACTCCCAAGAACAAAATTCAAGGAGTTTTCAAGATTATTTCTAAATTCAAGACTACAATACATGCGTAAAAATTGACAAAGTTACAAATTATCTCCCTTGGTGAAACATGCCACGACAATCTCAGATTGCAACCATGTAAAAATTGTTTCTTAATAATTTTTCATCAACGTGTAAATAGTAAAATCAAACTGCCATTTTTTTTTCCAACTTAAAAATTTTCTAGGATTTTCAAAGGTTTTCAAGGAGGTTTGGTCAACAGAACCACATTTTATTGATTTCAAGGGTTTTCAAGGTCTTGAAATTGGCTCTCAGAATTCAAGGAATTTCAAGGAGTGTACAAACCCTGATATAAGAAAAATGAGCATAAAGCCTCCTCAAAAACTTAATCTGGATGTGAAAACCACAAAATACTCATTTGGGTGGGTGGATGAGTGTATACAGAACTCCCTTCACTATACCTGATGGGAAAACCTGTTTTATTTTCAACTCAGCAGGAACTTATGAAACGAGAACAAGTTTATAAAAACAACTTACAGCCCAGACGCCAACAAGATTGACGAAGAAATTTCCACTGAACTTGGTAGCCAACATCTGCAACATGTTAAAAACAACAGCATGAACATATGTATAAACTCAACATGCTAATTCAACAATGCAAAGAAACACACCAAATGCAGCAAATTTTACACACACAAAGTCACAAAAAGCAAAGCAAACACATACCTAAGCATGACAATTATATACATAAAAAAACAATAAGACAAAAACCATAATGAATATACCTCAATCAAACACTGATCAATGGCTTATTACAGTGAGCAAAATTTACATACTCTTGATGGAATGAACTCTTTCAAAGGCCACCCACAATCAACTCATCAGTTTCATGGAAGAGTGGAAAAGATCCTTGACAACAAAAATCTAACAAAATGCATTTCAAAAAAAGAAAAAAAAATGTCTCTTTTTGAATTTTCTGTTACCTGCATTTGACAGAATACACATGGCAATTTTGAAGCCATTAGGTGATCCATCGATATCACTTGCATCTGAGTAAGACCTTCCTTCATGCCTGTGATAAAATGTAACAAGCAGGGATTTGTTCATCCCTGGTTCTGCAGTCATCATGGCCACAGGTATAACATGCTCATTAAAGAAAAAAAAAGAAAAGTGGCCTTAGTGAGTGTCCCACCTGTGAGATGATGTACAGGTTGGAGACCAGGGCGCTCTGAAGGATGATGGGGATGTTGGAGGTGTAGAACAGCTTGATGGGATACGATGTCTGCTGTCCCCGGTAGCGGGCTGACTTGATAGGCAGGTCCACTCTGAATCCCTGTCAAAGTAACAAGGACTGAGTTTAACGGAAGAGGTTGTTCATAGGCAATCCCGTTTTCTCTCATCCTTTCTTAAGCAGGTAACTATTCAGGATTGCTTTTATCTCCCCTCTGTATCCTTTGACTGTTTCCATACAGACAGCGAAACACACACACACACACACACACAAACATGCTTATAGCATTAAGCAAACTGATAATGAACCGATGAAATAAAGTGGCACCAGATGAATGTCACTGTCTGCTTCATACAGGATTTCAAAGAAAAACATGTTTTTGAGAGCTCTTTGGAAATGTTACTGAAATGTACTGGATGTTTCTTCAGAAAACAAAGGAAATATGAGGTGATAATTATTTCCTAAAAATTCAGGGGGGAAGGGGGCGAGGGGGTTCAAAAGAATATTTAGGGTGCACACTTTAAATCTACTCGAAAATGTACTAAAAGTCACACACACACACACACACACACACACACACACACACACACACACAAACACAGACACACACACACATGCACGCACACACACATGTGCACACACACACACACACACACACACACACACACAGGAGCGCGTTGTGACTGGGTTCACACGTACAAATGCACATAGAAAGAGAATGAGACAGAAATGGAAAGGAAAGAGGTGCTAATGACAAAGCTAATAAAACACCCCCCGATTATGCTAACAATAATTTATTCACATTCATGCTCCAATGCTAATAAAGTGTCATCAACTAAAGTCAATAAATGTGAGCACCTACACTATCCGGATTTTAACAGTGAAATTTGAAATGTGGGATGTCCTTTTCAACCATCTACTCTGTGAACTATTTCTGTCAGGGCTGAAATATTTGCTCGACTATATTCCCGTCACCATGCAATGATCATCCAAAGCCCAGAGACAAACAAGAGGGAACTGATGACTATTCATGGAACCTTTAATGAAACAATATGCTACAGGTTAGTCATGCCTGCGCTGTGCACAACATATTTGTACATCCACGGCTCATTTAATTGTTCAAACTGGTTATGTTGCACAGACCCTTGACTTTTGTTCCATGTCCTGGATTATCACCTATAAGCCACAGTTGAACTTTCATCTGGGTTCCATTTCCTGGTTTATCACCTATAAGCCACAGTTGAACTATCAATCTTGTTCCATTTCCTGATTATCACCTATAAGCCACACCTGAACTATCAATCTTGTTCCATTTCCTGGATTATCACCTATAAGCCACAGCTGAACTATCAATCTTGATTCTAAAAAGTTGAATCTCATATAGTTTGCCATTCTTTTTGTGCATGGCCGAATCATATCATCGTGTGGTCCAATCATAGACTGGCAGTCTATTTTGACAACTCTTACTGGTTTCGGCGGAATTCTCATGTGGTGTGTGTTTTATCAATTCAGAACATTCTAAAATGTTAAGGAAAGATATGATTTTATTGAATTCAATCAAGGTGGATAATTCACACACAAGAAAGTGACTGATTCACAGAAAATTTTGGTATGTTTTAGTGATGCACAGGCCTGGACTCCAGAGCCTTAGATGGGAATGTTATGCAACAGACGCATAAAATTTATCACTGATACATGTTCAAGACATTAAGATGTGCCTTCTCAACATGAACAGTACTTGCATTTTTCTTTCCTTAATTTTTGATGATTGACTGGGGCTGAAAACGACAACCCTACAAACACAACACAAGACTCTTTTTCTTCATTGTACTCACGTACCAAGCCCCCACTGTTACACACTGATCACTGGAAGTGACAACTGACCTGGAAGTAGATAACGATTGCGAAGACCAGGACCGTGGCCAACAGGTTCATGAGGTTGGGCAGGTTCTGCCGGTAGAAAGCCTCCCGCAGACCTCGCACTTTGTCCTGGCGGGTGGCCAGCAGGTGGAACAGAGCGATCAGAGCACCCTCAAACTCGGTGCCTGAACACACAAGATGCACAGAGCAATCATCAACCAGATCTCTTCCACAACCTTTTCCAAATCATCATGGTCATACATACAAATTTACATCTGTCATGATCAACCAATCTCCATGTATACTTTTTTCTTTGAACTCCTTTTTCTTTCTTATCCCACTCTCCAAACATAACGCCCGTCACAGGGGGACTGGCGAATACTAGAACATGATCTTATCCTTATGAATGCCAAAGAAATATCAATTCATGTTCTCTGTACATATCCTTTTTTTCTGATACTAGTACTAGGAACTCCCACTTAAAAAGGACAGGGTTTTTTGACACCTTCCTGATACTAGTACTAGGAACTCCCACTTAAAAGGACAGGGTTTTTGACAGTCACCATGGTTTCATTTTCAATTAGTCTTTCAGTTTCTAGGTATTGAACTCTCAATGAGGAAAAGCATAAAATCTCTGAAATTTTATGGGAGGGAGGGGAGAGGAGGTGGGAGGGAGAGAAGGGGTGGATTTGCAACCTAACACAAATCTGAGCAGTTAAGTTGAGGACTGACACCAGAACCATTTGTTCATACAGCTTTTGTCAATTCAAAAAAAATTTGCAGTGTCTTGCAATGCACATTACATTATTCTTGCCTTCAGTTGGGTGACAAAATGGTGACCGCCAGCCCTTGCAAAAAGCTATAAAAAGATTCTGTAACCACAGAGTTGTCTGCTCTGCCACTTTCTTTTTTTCCCCCCCCCCCCCCCCCCCCCCCCGAAATGTTGTTTCCGCAGATTCTCATTTTCCTGAAATCAGCAGAGAAGCAGATCCTCTGAGGCATACATCTACTGGAACACACACACACACACACACACACACACACACACACACACACACACACACACACACACAATGAACACAACCAAAGACGCTCAGCAGCAGTGCAGTGTCTCCTCTGGTGACTGCCTGGCTCGTTCCCCTTACCTCTGCCAGTGTTGACGGTGGCAGGGGAGAAGGCCTTCCAGACGATAGTCTCGCAGATATTGGTGGCAATGAAAAGGGATGCCAGATCCCAGCCCATAGCCTTTCTGCAGCAGCTCATCCAACAGCAGCACCACGATGCCAGCAACAAACAACTGTCACAACAATAACGTGACTCTGTCACTATGTTGGTGTCATGGACACAAAAATTTCATGGCAAATCAAATAAAAATTATGGATTCTCCATGCTCCTTTTTCAGAACCAATTGTGCGTGTAGATGACTGAGTGACGCTGACATCCACTGACCATTCTAACTGACAATACTTATTTGTCGTACAGGATGCTATGTCACTTGAAAGCATCATCAGAGTTTCGTACATGTTAAGTCTCTTGAATGTCATCTTCTCAGACAAAGAAAGGCTGGCTCACTGATTCACTGCAAATCATATTGCCATTGCTGCGGGAATTCCTGATGGATAAAATGTATAATAAATAAATGATGCATAACAACAGAGAAGCAGATTTCGTCTGCATCATATCAAACCAAACTAAAAACACAAAATCTTTATCTGAAAAAAAAAACACAACAACAACAAAAACAGCAGAGTGTAAAATCTGACCTTGCAGAGCAAGTCACTGTTGGATGAGAATACAATACCTTACCTCAAAAGCTAACGAAGCTCTCGCAACTTTGCACAAGCTTAATTAGACAAGAAGTGTCTGGGCTACAATGGCGAATGCCCAGAATGAAAGCAATGAAAGAAACTGAAGTCATTTCAATGACCTGTCAATAGAAGCTGTGCAAACCACTATTTGCGACATGCTGGGTGTACAAGCCTGAACAAAACAGTGGCCAACCCTTCCCATTTCCATTCCGCATCCCTCTATCCCAGCCTGCTTGGAAAACCAGAGGAAAATGCATCCTCACTGACAAGATTTAGGTTTATAGCAAACCAGCTGTTTTTTTTTTTTTTTTTTTTTTTTTTTTGGTTTTTTTTTTTTTTTTGGGGGGGGGGGGGGGTTTAGGCATCTGCTAGAATGACTGACAAACTGACCTTGGGTCCTCATCGGAAACCAAACAGGTAGAAGCAATAGTTCTTTTGGCTGAAGAAGACAGTAGTCAGTCACTTTCTCTTATTTGACAAGTTAACTTCTGCCTCCTTCCCTGACAAAGAGGCATCCAGGAAATGGATTTTGTACTGACTAGGATTTACAAAATTGGAATGAGATTTATTCATGACAATATGCAACCTAGAATGTGTCTATAAGTAGCCAGACCTCTTTGTGAAATATCGTGTTAGGATAGATGTGGATAGGATAGTGCAACATGTACAGACAGCCTAAGAAACACATCCCACATAATTTTTTCGCAACTGAATAATATAATATTGGCATTTGCTTTATTCATCACTTTTTAGTATACCCACTGGTATTGTTCATTCTGGGACAGACAGACAACTTACGATGGTTTTTTTTTTTTTTTTTTTTTTTTTTTTTTGCTTGTGGCAAATGTCTATCATATGTCTTAGGCTGAAAAAAAGGTTACACAAATAGACCTTTTTTCTTGCTGATCCTAAACTTTTCTTCTTTTCAAGATTAAAACCAAAAAAAAAGAAACAGAAAAAAGGGGGTGGAGGGTGTGGGGTGGTGGAGATTATTACATAAAAATATAAATCACACCCCCCCACTCTTTCCAACAACTGCTAGTGCTGCACAGTTTCACAAAATAAGATGGATTTCTTAGAGCTTGTCTTCATGTCTTTCATGCATAAGGCCACATTCATATTAATACCTTTTAATTTGTACTTAGCTTCTGCTTTATGTTCACAACTCAAAAATGAAAGAGTATCTTTTGAGACAGAACCATATAAATCACGTCAGGAAACGGAGCAAGATAGCACAACTGTGTCCTTGGCACTATTCCCAAGCTGACAGCAAGCACAACTGTGTCCTTGGCACTATTCCTAAGCTGACAGTAGACTCAATAGACAAAAAAAGAGAAAAGAAATCTGCAAAATGGCAGATGAAGCACTGAATCACTGTCAAAGCATAACTGTTGTAATTTTAGTATTTGGCAACAAAAAGTCGTGCAGCCTGCAGTCATAATGTTATGCATGCATATGCTGAAGAGAGTTTACCTGAATCACATGAGTAGACAAACTCCAGGGCCAATGTCTGAGGGGTCTCCATACATGCCCGTCATCACGTAGACGATAGCCTGACCCACCGTCATTACCATTCCAAACACTGCACACAGAACATGTGCAAACTGCCTTTCAAAAGAACACAATGCAATGATAGTTGGTAAATGTATTCTTTCTTTCTGAGGTTCATTTTCAATGTGATCTTCATATTCTCTCCTGATTATTCAGTTACCAATGCTGCATTACACTGGTTTTGAAGTATTTTTGAAAAACAGAGGAAATTTTGATCTAGCAGGGATTCCTTCATTCACACAACCTTTTAAAATACACCTTCTAAAAACACACTGGAAATTAAGTTAAAAATCTTTTGTAAAATCTTTGATCAGATCAAAAATATTAATCTCAGAAGCAACGCAATCAAATTTGCATCAAAGTCATACTCACATTTCTGGGCTCCGTTGAAAAGCGCTCGATCTTTGGGAGTGTCACCAACCTCTATGATCTTTGCACCTGCCAACAGCTGCATGATCAGAGAGGAGTGACGATGGGGGAAATACCCAGCTCCATCAACGTACCTGCAAACATCATGTTTTTTTGCTCTCTCAGTCACAATTCAAAACTAGTTTGAAACACAGGTTTCATCGGGTGTTCATTTACAGCATTTTTCAGTGAAAATTCTTCTGAATCAAATCCTCTTGTGGAATCACTGAACATTCTTTTGTACACATAGCTTTTTGGGTAAGCCAGTCTGTCCAGTTCTGGTATACCCCCTTCCCTCTCCTTCCTGTGTACTCCCAGATCTGAATCTGCCTGTCAGCTAATCATTCATTTTACTTTAGAATCAGCATATACTTCCCTTAAAAGACAGAAGCAGCAGATTCAGGGCTTCCCATGTGGAGACTGTACTACCCTCTGCAGAAGCTTTGAAGAGAGAGAAAATAAGCAAATGGTTGGTGGTGTACGGATTCACCAACGCCTGCAATAGTCTGATTTACATACTGGATTTTGTTAAACTGAATTGTGGCCATTTTGGCAATCCTGAAATTGAATTCTGGCCATCCTGAAAGCGAGTTGTGGCCATTCTGGCAATCCCAAAACCGAGCTGTAGCCATCACAGCATTTTGAAATTAACTGTAGCCATCCTGACAATTCTGAAATTGAATTACAGCCTTCCTAGAAATTTTTAAATGAATCACAAAACAGCATGAAATCTTTAAACCATTTTCCAGCATTAGTTTGGAGCTTTTTTTTTTTGTGCAGATCCTGAAAATGCTCGAACACAATATCACCGATCCTGAAACTCCCAACACGTTTCTGTCCAGGACTTCTGATTTATTCCTGGACTTGCAGCCCTGAGACTGCAAATTATGATAAATCAAATAACCTGTAACATAACCATTTCTCATTGGTTAAATCTCTTGACAAGTGCGCGCCTGCTAGCGCCCAACCAGACCTCACACAGCCAAAAGGCTGAACGCCTGCCAGTGCCCGGTAAAACATGTGGCAACAATGGCGCCGCCATGTGTATCGTAGAAAAGGAAGTCTCACGAGAACATGACTTCCTTCTTCCTGTAGCCATTCACTTCTGTTTGCAAAAAAAATGCAATTCGATACGTGCCGTAGTTCTCAAGTTATGATTTTTTTAAGTTTTGTGGTCGATATGCTGTTTTTCACCATGGGGTTAACCTTGATTTCTGCCGTTCTGTAATGAGATTCAGTGGTGAAGATACTGTGATTTGTAGAATTTACAGCATAAGACTTAGTGAAAGTGCTGGGTAATGAAGCTTGAAGTGACGTAGATTTCGATTGGGATGAACTTCCAGATATGATTAACAATGATTCCGAAGATTCCGAAGAAGTTCTGAAGAAGATCCCCCCCCCCCCCCCCCCCCCCCCAGTAAATGGCTCATGTGACATTCTTCAAATTTACGATATAGCAACATATATATTCGTAGGAATTTTTAAAATCATTTTCATTTCATTATTTCCTTTCCTCTCTTTTAAATTAATTTTTAAATTAGGTAACCATGTTCAAATTACGGACTTACTTATCTTCCGATGGTTTTCAGCATAACTAAGCTCAGGTAAGTGCACACCAATGAGGGTTAATAATATAAAAAATTCAGATGATACAACAGTCTGCGATGCACAAACAGATGATCAAGAAACAGCAGTCTCACTGAGACAACAGAAATCACACACCATGGCGGATACCCCTATACTCCACAGGCTAAAGCCAAGGGCAGGATAAACTATTCTGTATTCTGAGGATATGCTGCTCAGTCAACAAACTCACCCCTATTGGATGCCAAAATCACACGAATCCAGTAGAAAGGATCGGCAGATCTGATGATACAATGCCAAACAATGGAATCTGAAAGCAAAAAGAAAGATACAGGGACATCTGCATGATACCCCATATTCAATGACACTATGAAAAACAAACCAGTAAAGTCAAGTAGCAGGCAAAACACCTGCTGCAACAGATCAGTATGGTAAATAATTTAAACATCATACAAGAGTCTTCATGAAAAAAAAAAAGACAATGTAAATCTGTCCTACAATTTCAAAACTTGAAACAGGTAAAAATTTCTGTAATTCTTGAAAGTTACACCTTTCACATGCCTGAAAATAGAATGAAAAAGATAACTTGTATTATACTTTTTCTGATGACATGAAAATTATCAGATCACCCAGTGATAAGTCAGTTGTGTTGCTGGACATCAAAAATGTCTGCAACATTACAGTAATGCCAGACCAAGGGTTGTGTGAAAACTGGGGCTTTCTGGAACGCTGGATGATATCACTAAGATGATGTTTAAAGTCAGCAGTTCTGTCAGTTTGTAAGTGAAAAATGAGGTAGAGTTTTCATGTCTGTCATCACATCTGACACCAGCTCATGTTTGTACTTTATGGTGTATTACGTAAACATCCACTGCAGCTGCTAAGGAACATAAAACAAGTCAGCCTGCTCATTTCAAAGAAAAAGTAAGCATGCACAAGCAGTCAGTGAATCTTTTGTTCATTTAATTCGGAAACAATGGACAAGGGTCATTTGTAACACTTTTCTGTATGGACATAAAAAGAATAGTGGATCTTATTTTTCTAACAAAAGTAAGCATAAATGCAATAAAAACATGAATAAGATCAGTTTCAAAAACAAACAGGATGGCCTAGCCATACTTATCATTTTTAAGTCAATCAAATATGAAAAATAGAAGGGAGAATCCCTTACACAGGTGCTTTGGTATAATGAGCAGTCCACATGTTTGCGGGACAACCCTAAGTGCTCATTGGAACAACTTGATATTGAATTTTAAACAGATCAGTTCATAAACAATCAAGAAAGCTTTTCACAATGCTACCGTCTGACTGACACTGACACAAAAGTTTACAAGGTTTACAAAACAAATCGGAAAGACAGCTTCACACGAAACTGTATCGTGTAATGTACATACATGTAGTCAAATATATATCATTCAGCATAATAAATCGTTTTTTTTTTTTTTATCTTTAAGCGCTACAGATTATCCAGTTAGGCCATATTTTTGTTTATTTTCTGCTTTCTCCTCCTTATGACATTTAATTTAATTCTCTTCCCCCCCCCCCTTTGTGGATTCCTTCCATTTCTTTTATTACACTTTTGCTTCTTTTCTGCTTTCTCCTTATAACATGTAATTCTCTTTCGATCCCCCTTTGCAGATTCTCTTCATTTCTTTTATTACACTTAGGTGATCTCTCTCTCTCTCTCTCTCTCTCTCTCTCTCTCTCTCTCTCTCTCTCTCTCTCTCTGTCTCTGTCTCATGTTGACAACTCAATAAAAAAAAAGGTCATTTCAAAATGTCTTCAATCACCAATTTGTGTGACGGGACATTATTAATTAGGATGTGAGTGTGTGTGTGTGTGTGTGTGTGTGTGTGTGTGTGTGTGTGTGTGTGTGTGTGTGTGTGGTGTGTGGGTGGGGGGGAGTGGCTTATGGATGGACTGAAATATTACTCCAGGAGTTCCAGTTGAATGAGATATTTAAAAAAAATTAATGATAATGATAACAACACAGAATGCCTTGAATCATTTCAAATTAAACTGTATTTTTTTTTTTGACTTGATCAGTCATTCTAACAGTAATAGCAGTTAACTTATATCAAACTCTTACTTTTCACTCAACTTTATGCATTATATGATACATCTGTTATGAAATGATAAATTTTTTGAACAACACCATGCTAGAACTTTAGGAAAAATATTCACAACTGACTGTGAGTTTACAATATTGAAGTAACTGACCATTGAGACGCCCCCTCTATCACGGTCCGCAGCGTCATGAAGCATAAGAATAACCAAATCTAATTTGTATCGCTTGTGATCGGTTTTACTTTCTTACACGTAAAACGTAAGTGTCAGATGTGATTTCCGGCATTTCCTCCTCGTGGGGACAGTAGTAACAGCAGAATTGACGGAAATTCAAATAAAGTGATGGGAAACGAAGCCGCCTACGTAACGGTTGGCACTTTCGTGTTCAGCAGTGTTTCGCTCATATCTTGAAGGCAGTTAGCGTTCACCACGAAGCCAATCAGAAATGGTTTTTCATTATATTTTGCTCATGTGTGATTCTAAAGTGTCAGTTGTGTCGAGGTAAACATTGGTGGCTATGAATAAACGTTTACTGATTCTTCGCCTTTCTGACATCGTCTGCTCCTGGTTTCGTGTCCGTTGAAGAACACGTGACCCGGCGAACGGATACACGGAACAAATTGCAAATGGCTGAAACGAGCAGTGCGGTATATTTTTTTTTTTCCCAAAAGGTCGGTGATGTCGATCGATCGGACATGAACCCAGTGCACGGTAAATTTGTTCTGTTTTTGAAAAATATGCTGACCAAACCGCTAAATCAGTGGATTTACTGTGTCAATGACACACCTCGGTTTGAAAAATACGAAACGTTGGATCGGACCCAGTAAAACAGAAAGCAGTAGCGAGATGTTAAAAAAAAGGGCATGTCTCCAGGACATGGCGATCCACATACGACCAAGTATTCTTTTGGATTCGACTCAGGCTTCACTAAAGAGCAAGTGAATGTGGTCTCAGGACAAAAACGTTGACGAAAATGTAGTTTTATCATTTCATGTGTTCAAGTTTTCGTTACGATTCTGCAAGGGCTGTAGGGACATGTTGTTTGCGGTATATCGGCGGATGTCCCATTTTGCATGGCCGATTTCGGCTGTTTTTTTTTTTTTCAAATAAGAATCAGTTTTATCGACACGATCCAGTGTATCTCCCTGATATTGTGGCAATTATCTCTTTAAGATACAAGCAACAAAAATACGCCCAAACAAAGGGGGAAGTTTGTCTTGTGACTTAAAAGCATTTCTAGCCCCCACTTTTTCAGCTGAAAAAATGTGGGTTTTAAAAAGAAAATACATTTCACATATGTATAACTGCCACCATACACAAATCTTTAGGGCTATATTCTGCAATATTTTATCATCCACCTTAAATTTTGACTCCCAAAATGCCAAGTTTGTTAGCAAAATTTTGAAATTCTATATCTGTTTACCAAATCAATGATTTCTAAATAATTTCCAAATATGGGAAATTCCAGAGAAATTTGGGTGGGTTGGCAAAGCTGTAGTACACATTCAAAGTCAGATCCTGCACAAATCTCAAGCTGGATCATCTCAGAATTCGCTTCCTTCAACATCTTGTTTGGCAAAGAGCAACCTCTGACCTGTCCCAAACCAACATTATCAATGATTTGTCCTTTAGTGTCAAAGACAAAGTTTTTGGTTTACATGGAAGAACTGAAAACCTTTTACAATGGCAAGCGTAGTTTCTACTGCACTGAAGCTTCAAAATGCTTACTACCCCCCCCCCCCCCCCCCCCCCCCCCCCCCCCCCCCCCCCCCCCCCAATACTGCCAAAATTTTGACATAACGTAGTAGCCTGTTTGCTGTTGAAGAGCCAAAGTTGGAACTCTTGCAAATCATCACCAAGTTAAAAACTTATTACTATAAATACTGCAATCATTAATCATATCAATGTTATCTATTCTTCTCTATCCCACTACCAGATGTTTTAATGGAATCAATCATTAGTTGGTTTTCTGGTTAATATAAAAAACATACAATTCGCTTTTACTCCTTCAACATTGATACAAACCTGGCAACAGATCAGAAAGATGAACAAGGTGATTGCAGTCCATAGCACTTTTTCTCTGAACTGGATCTGCAAAATTCAAAGAATAAACATTTCATTACTGACGAGATACAGCAACTTTTTTATCCCTTGTACATTAGTGTTAGTAAAACAACAAACAGTTCAATAGGGTCCAAAAAGTGCAGATTTCAGCACAACTGTGGAACTTGTATTAGAGTCACCATGCAAGAAACGGAATGAAGGAGACAGTTTGTCTTTTCACTGAAAGTGTTTTTTACTCTGAACTGCTCCATGCATGTTGGGGTTGAAAAAAAAAAGTCTTCCACTACAGGTCACTGCTGACACTAACAAAGCATCATAAATTTCTAATTTGGTTTCAGCAATATTCATTCAGCCCTGGGCCAACGAGATCCCCTGAATCTAACATGGTTGCATCAGTGGTCTGAAAGTCTTGTTTTGAACAAACTGAAGACTGAAATCGAGGCTAGTGGCATATATCCATCTGGATGTAACATGTTCAAATCGATGGACCCCTTTACTCGGAACACATACTTAAGGGTCCTTCAGCCAAAGGTAAGGATCTGCTGACAAAGCAGGCCTTTTGTGGCAGTAAAAATCAACAGATTCATTACTCAACAATGAACATCAGCTCGATATGTGTGTGTGTGTGTGTGTGTGTGTGTGTGTGTGTGTGTGTGTGTGTGTGTGTGTGTGTGTGTGTGTGTGTGTGTTGTGTGCACGCTTGCTTGTGTGCATGTGGGTGGCTGTGCATCTGTGTGTGAGTACGTGGATGAGCCAGTATGTGTGTCAGGCATGGTAATTTTCTTGAAACTTCCCAAAGATTCTTTTTTTTAAGGAAAAAAATAGTACCTAAAGTCAGAGTGGAAGGCGCAACAGAAGTTCGGGGGAAAAAATAACAACAGGCAGTGACCTAGAACATCTGTTTTACATCACAAAATACGATGTGTTACTTTCAAATACTTTTTAAATGTTCATAACATTTTCATCAAATTATCAGTTGGAAAAAAATGGAGTCAGAGAGGCATTCCAAAGATTTCATTTCAAGCACCAAAAAAGAGGAGATCAACTGAAAGCAGAAAGAATGAAAAAAAAGGCATTCAGCTGAAAAAGAGAAAATCAACTGAAAAGAGACCAAATGGCTTGTGCGTGCATGTGTGCATGCATGTATATTTGTTATTCAAACTTTAACACCAGTTGACAGTAATTCTATCATGCTCACAATGGCATCTGCCACTCACATTTGTAAGATACTGTTGATAGTTATAAAAGGTTTCTGTAAAAAGAAAAAACTCCAGTCACAAACACTTTATTCAGATGTAACTGTTGAAGCAAATATCACATGATTGATATACATATATAAAAAAAAAAAAAATGTCCATTCACACTATCAGTCACGTCATGCAATAAATTCAATCAATATCTTTAATACAGTAAAGAAAGATTATACTTTAAATATAACCACCGTCACACAATTTTCTATCATTTAATCTGCACCACAAATATTCCTATACCACCAGAAGCAGTAATAAAATTGTTGCCTTTCCCTGACTGACCCCCCCCCCCCCCCCCCCCCCCCCCCACCTCTCGCTAGACTTCCAGTTCCAGATGAGGAGGCTGGAGGGGAATTCAAAGATCAACAGTTTTAGCTTGTGCATACTCGTTGAATGTTCTGGGTTGACTCTGGATGGATGGCAGATATGGTACAGCATTGTATGGACTAGTCCACATGTTGTGACGCCCTCCTGATAAAACTGAAACCCACAAACTGCTGCAGAAAGAAGAGTGGTTTTCAATTTCGGAATTCATTTCCATTTCTTCTAAACCATCCCGTCTCTTTGAGCTTGTGAAGTTGTTTCTGACCCTGCCAATCATCATATTAAAGGAATCAAAAGTAAACACATGATGGTCAACAGACTTGTCTCATGAACCAGCATTTCGATGGAGCTGCCAACAGGGTTCTGTTTGGCTGCATGTGACACGCCCACCCATGTGCTGTAGTACGGATGTTGCATAGCATATTTACGTATTCACTTTTCATGAATTCCTTCCATGACAAGAAGGTATCTTTGAGTTGGACATGTGCTATCATGATTAGTTCAATGGTCGTGTTGCATGTGAAGGTCTGGGACTGGGAGTGGGAGTAACCGTAACCCCTCCGAAAGTTGATTACCAATAATTGATTACAATTTGTGATTACAATATTTTGCTATGATAAATCCCACCTTATCCACGCAATTACGGGAAAAAATGCAAAACACACATTTTGTTGGTATTTACTGTGTCTAATTTTTGCCAAAAATCCTTACCTTTCTGTCCGGTTTTGCTATCTCTGGGGTAACACCGAGCAAAACGGCTTCACGAACTCCAGGAATTTAACTGAAAAATATGGAACAGATATGATGTACTTTGAGTATTTACAGTATTCTATGAGCTATTATATTAAGCCAATAAGATCACCAATTTGTCAATGGGATTCTTTTTCATATAACAACTGATGAACAGAGCAAGAAAAGCCATTAAACTAGCTTACTGAACGCGTGACAGCGAGTGACACGTAAGCAAAACAGTACCGGCAAAGCATGCTTTGCATTGTGTATTTGTTCATTCAACAAACATAGAACACTTCAATAAGCAAGAAATGTGTCATTAAGAAAAACTTACGGCCCATTTTTCTCGTTTATAACAAACACTTGTTTAAAGTGTTTGTACTGTCGATCGTGCTCCCGAACGAAGGACCATCCACGGATACACAATACCCGTGTCGAAATGGCCGTCTGTAAAGGAAGTCGGACTCGTTTCTAATTTGGGAATTTTTTTTCCCCACTGTAATGCCATGAAAATTTTTTTTTAAATAAAGGTTTCATATTTGAGCAAAAAAACACACAATTTGTTAGCGTTACGAAAATAATGATAATGAAAACTATGTCATAAAAAAAATTGATATCATGCTTGCGTTTACTCTCTACTCTCGTTCATCCGTCACCAAACCAAATGTAAATTATGTAGTGCGTGAGCGTCCGTTTTCAAAAAAGGCAGTGTCTTTATTAGAGAGGGAACTTTGATACGAAATCGGGGAAGCTTTTTTCAACTCCGAAATGCATGATCCTAACCTGGCCCTAACCTAACCTTATCAGTATAAAACGTTGTTGAGAAGAAAGGGGAAAAAAATAATCGAGAGGATTTGTGTGGGCGGGGGAGGGGAATTGTATAAGAGTAGCCTTCTCTTACTTCCATCAATAAAGGAAAGCCTTGATTATCCCAAATCGTTGATGTTCCGTGAACATTCCAGTGCAAAATACTGCACAATGGGTGATGCGAACGCACGCACGCACACACACACACACACACACACACACACACCACACACGACGCGCGCGCGCGCGCGCAAAAAAAACAAAACAGAGAGAGAAAGAGAAGGGGGGGGGGGGGTGCAGATGGCGAGGAGGGAAACCGGCTGAACGCGCAATGAGATATGTCAGTTTTTAAAACATGAAAACAAAAAATTGAAGCACTGAGCCCACAGATAAACAGCATGATGACTGTAAAAATGACTTAAAAGGGGGATGGAGTTGAAAGAATGGGGATGTGGGGTGGGCGGAGGGAAGGGGGGTACGATTAAAAAAAAAAGAAGAAGAAGAAGAAGAAAGAAAAAAGACGACGTTGAAATGTAAACATCAAATGCTTTGCTGTATTTGATGTTGTGGTTGGACTGCCACCGTTACTGAAGACCGGGACAGTTGAGGAGTTGTCATCCAGCAAACTAAAAAAAGTCAGCTTTGCCGGTCAGGCATAAGCAGATGGTTTCTGTTTAAAATATAAAGAATTCTATTATCCCCCATTGCTCTCAGTGAAGGATTTAGTATCTACATTTCAGCGTCGTCTTTTTCAGTCCACCCCCCTCCCCAGCGCCTCTCTCTCTCTCTCTCTCTCTCTCTCTCTCTCTCTCTCTCATCTCAATCCCATGGTAACTGGGGAATCGTTCACCTTCTTCTGTTTGTTTCAACACACGGAACTTCGGTTTATAGTCTCATTCGAAGGACAGTATGGGAAATGGGGTCAGAACCAATGTTTACTCCGACTTAAAAATCCCCTTGTACCGAAGCGGAGATTCGAACCCGCAACCCCAAGATTACGAGTCCGGCGCTCTACTACTGAGCTATTCCGGCTCCAAAAAACAGTGCATTCAAACCGACTGTTGTTTGAAGGGTTGTGCTGTTTTTGTGTCCAAATGATTTCCGTTTCATTTTATGCTTCTCACGTCTATGATTGTTATTTTTCATTCGGAACCTATACAACAAATATTAGTTCTTCATCATTTGTTTTCTTATTGCGACTTAAGCTTGTGCAACCATTGTACTTTTAAAAGTAACCGCGGATTAGATAGGGATACGCGAGTTCTTCCCCTTGAGACGACGAAACTAAGGAAGAGAGTGTGATACTATGGTGGTTCTCTAGAGCTATCTAGCTTTCATTAGGAGCTTACGGCTCTGAACCAGATCATGATGGTGGTTCTTCAGACTTACATGTGTGGCTGGAGAGGGACAACGAAGTGCATGCATTAATGTGCGGCGCGACATTTTTTTTTGTAAGTGTTCTGTAGTCCTTTTAGTGTTCCGAGTGTTCTGTAGTTCTTTTAGTGTTCCGAATATGCTGTAGTTCTTTTAGTGTTCCGAGTGTTCTTTTTTAGTGTTCCGAGTGTTCTGTTGTTCTTTTAGTGTTCCGAGTGTTCTGTAGTTCTTTTAGTATTCCGAGTGTTCTGTTGTTCTTTTAGTGTTCCGAGTGGTCTGTTATTCTTTTAGTGTGTTCCGAGTGTTCTGTAGTTCTTTAAGTACCATCGGTTCCTGAAGAAGCCTTTTGGCGAAAGCTTGGAATTAAAAAAAACAAACAAACAAACAAAACTCCGTAGGCGGTGTGGACGACTTACTGTTCGTATATATATATATATAGTAATACGACAAAGATTTCATGACAAACTTTCAAAGCTTTTCTGGATTGTAAGGGAGCCCTGTGCCAACAAAGGCTTGTTTTTATCAGCAGCCATTAAAGCTCAAAACCAGTGTCTGACCTCTGATTCTGAATTGAATGATTCTACGTGATAATCTATCCTCTGCTAAATTATTTCTGGCCTTTTCTGTTTTAGGGATGCATGATACAAAGACGCCATTTTGTTTAAATTTAGATTTCATCCCTTCAGCAATCACCTGCAATTGAGGTCATCGAAGTGGCCAGGGCCAAGAATCGTGTCTTGACCTCTTCCAAGCTTCGTAGGGCAGAGACGGTTCCGAGGACAAGATGTTTTGAGAGAGCCCGCGTTTCTATCAGTCCCCAGGAGGATAGAGAATAAAAAACAAAAAAAAAAAACACACAAAAAAGAGGTGAAAAAAAAAAAAACAAAAATACACAAAAAAAAAAAAAAAAAAACCAAAAAAAAAAAAAAAAAAAAACAAAAAAATAACAAAAACAAAAAAAAAAAAAACAAAAGAAAAAAAAAAAAAAAAAACCAAAGAATCAAAAAAAAAAATAAAAAAAAAAAAAACAAAAATAAAACAAACAAAAAAAAAAAAACAAAAAATAATACAAAAACAAAAACAAAAAACAAAAAACCAAAACAAAAATAAAATAAAAAAAAAAAAAATAAAACAACAAAAAAAGAAAAAAAAACAAAAAAAATATTACAAAAAAAAAAAACAAAAAACGAAAAAACGAATTGAAATAAAAAAAGTAAAAAACAATAAAATATACCAAAAAAAAAAAAATCACTTCTTAAATCATAAAAATTACAACAAATCGTATAAATTTCCTTTTGTCAAAATTTATCCATAAATTATTAAAACTCAAAAAACTTAAGTTAAATAAAAAAAAAAATAATAACTAACATACTTAAAAAAAAAATAAATTTTACATACCAGTGGAATAAAGGTAATAATAATCGCTAAAAAATCTAAACCCCACCTTTAACAAAAAAAACCTCCTTCCTTCTTCACAATTCGTTTATCAATCCCTCCACCCCCCATTCACCTCCCACCCCTCATCATTAAATAATTTCCCTAAAATTTCCCCTCCACCTCCCTCCCCTCTCTCAAAACAAAAAATGAAATCCATGGGACAACTAAAATTACCAAAATTCAAGTAATTCTTAAGGGCTGTCCGTCCAATACCCCGAAACAAAAAACTCTATATAACCCCCCCTTAATCTTCCTTTCCCTCTCCGTACAAAAAAACCACCTACCTGTCTCCGAACAATTCCTATATTCCCTTAAAAATTCATTTTCCTTCCTTCCAATATGAAAAATTCCCTAAATTTTTTCAAATTACCTTACCCCCTCTAAAACAAACTTCACAACTAAAAAACTAAAAATCCAAAAAACAGAAAAAATAATATAACCCCTCTAATGAACAACAAATAATGTAAATATAAAAAAGAATTAAAAATATAAAAATTTTTGGCCTTCTTAGAATTCAATTTTCTACAAATTATAAATATAAAAAAATAAAAAATTAAATTAAACATAGTCTTTTTTTCAAAAAACAAAACAGTACCAACAAAAAAAGAAGTAATTTTCCTACGTCCCAAATTTTATTAAAAATTTATCCCCTTTAACTTAAATTTCCCCCCAAATAAAAACCTAATTAACCTATAAAAATAAACCTCAAAAAATGATTTCCCCTATATGCCTATAAATATTCCCTTTCCCATTCTTCCTCTTCACATATAAACAAAATAATACCAATAAATAATCTAATTAAAAATGTTAAACAAAACAAAAAACCCCAAAAAAACACCTCAAAATTAATAAAAAATGGTAAAAACAATAAAAAAAAAAATAAATAAAAAACAACAATACAGAAAAAACACATACCTAAATAAAAAACTAAAAATAAGATAAAAATACCAAAACAAAAAAAAAAATTATATAAACAACCAAAAAAAAAATGATTCAAAAAAATAAAAAAATAAAATCAGGAAAAAAAATAAATTAAATAAAAAATAAAAAAATAACAACAAAAAAGAACTCACATAATAAAAAAAATTCAAATATAAAAAAACTAAAACTCTGTTCCGCTCCATCCTTACTTTCCCTTTCCCTCCCTCCTCCCCCTCAACAATCCACGCCTTTTCCCCTTCACCCCCACCCCCGCGTCTTTAAAAACTGTCCCCTGCCGTTTCCCTCCTTTCCCCCCCCCCAGCTGCCTTCGCTTGGCCCCCCAACTACCGGGTGCCCCCCCCTTACCAACATGGAAGCCGACTCGTGGAAAAGAGGGTCATCTCCCCTCCAAGTAGATACCCGCTGAAGGCAAACAGTATAAAAAAAACACATAAATCACCAAACAATAAACAATAATAACAAAAAAAAACTGTTTTCCATAGCAGAGGCACCATCCCTTTTTTAAAAAATCTTTTTTTACAAGATAAACCTATTTCTATTTTAACACACATGACCAACACTTTTTCTTCTTCTTTCCTTTCCTTTTCCCACATCCACAAAACCGCCTTTTTATTACTTCCCCATCCTTTTTCTATCACCTTTTTTCCTCCTCTTAATTTTCTCCCTCTCTCCTTCCTCCCCCCCCTTTCCCCTTTTCCTTTTCACCCACTTTCAACCACCCTCATTTTGCCACTCTGGCTCCTCCCCCCCCCCCTCTTTCTATTCCCTCTTTCACAACTCTTTTTTTCCCCGCTACTCCCCCTTTCCTCCCCCCTTTCCCACTTTTTGACCCACATCCCTCCCCCTTGTCCACATTTGCCACCCCAACCCTTTTCCCTTCTTCCCTTTTTCCCCCTCTTTCCCTCGCCTCTTTTCCCTCCACCTCTGTGTTTCCCTTCCTTGTTTTTCTCCACCTTTTTCCCCATTCCCTTTTCCCTTTTCGCCTTTCCCCCTCCCCCCCCCCTTTTTCCCTCTAGGCACCTTCCCACCCCCCCATAGGTTTTTCCCCTTGTAATATCACCCCTCAGCTTGGTGCTGCTAAGCAGTTTTACACAAAACATCACACACATCAACTGTCCCATTCTGCCAACCTAACTATCCAACTAAATCTACGGATTTTCCCTTCACTCCTTTTCCCCCCCCATCCCCTCCTTTCTTTGTTTTCTCCCCCCCTTCCCCCCCCCCCAACCCTTTTCCACACCTCCTTTTTCCCCATTCCCTGTTCCACCTTCCACCCCCCCCCTTTTCCCCCTCCCAACGAGATTTTCCCCAGCTCTTTACCCTTTTTTCCCCCCCCTCCCTTTTTTCCACCCCCCCTTTCCCCGGCCCTCTCCTCCTTTCCCCTCCCCCTCCCCCCTCCTCCCCTTGTTCCCCCCCACCCACCCCTTTCCCCCCCCCTTCCCTCCACCACTTACCTCCCTTTCACCATTTCGTCCCCCGTTCCACCGCTTCCCTACCGATTGTTTATAGTTTTCCCCCACTCCCCATATCCCTCTCCTCCTTCCCTTTGTCACCTCCCCACAGCCTCTCACCCCCCCCCCTCCCCACCCCCCTTTCCCTCCGTCCCCCGCACCCACTTTGTTCGATTTCTCATTTTCATCCTATTCTCCCCCCCCCTTTCCCCCATCGGCTTATCCCCCCACCCCCTCCCCCCTATTCGTCCCCTACCCCTCATATTTGTTTTGTTCCCCCCCTTTATTTCCCCTTCTCCTCCTCTCCCTGTTCGGTCTCGTGTCCCTTTTTGTGTCTCCCAATATTTCGTTGTCCCCCCTTCCCCCCCTTATTCCCATTTCCCACACCGTCTATTTTTATCTGTTTTCCCTTCACACCCTTTCTCTTTCCTTTTTTTCCCCCCCCCTTCCCCTTCTCCGCCATTTCTCCCTCCCCACCCCCCGTTGTTCTTACCCCCCCCCTCCCACTCCCCCTAGTCAGCGTTTTCATTCCACCCCCCCCACCCCCGGCACCTCCCCCACCCCTTCTGCCCCCCCCCCCATTCCCCCCTGTTCCCCTCCAACCCCCCGTCCCCTCCCCTTTTTTCCCCCCCCACCCCCCCACCCACATTTTTTTTTTCCCCCACCCTTCCCCACCTCTTTGTTTTCCCCCACTTTGTGTTAAACTTTCACTGCCTTCTCCCCTTCTTCCGCCCTCCTTTCCCCATTCTTTTTCCCCCTTCCCCCCCCCATCGCCCTTCCACTTCAATTTTCCGCCCCCTCCCCGCCCCCCTGTTTCCCTCCTACCCGCCTACGGCACCACCCTTCCCACCCCCGTCCGCCCTCCCACATTTTTCCGCCCGCTTTTCCTTCTCGCACCCCCCTCGGTCCCTGTTCCCTGCTCCCCATCCTATTCCCTTTGTTTCGTTTTTTTTCCATTTTGTTCTCCTACCCTGTTTTGTTTTTATTTTCCGTCTTTATTCACCCCCCCCACCCCTTTCTCTTACCAACTTTTTTTTTTCCTCCTCCGCGGGCCCTCTCCCCTTTTCCCCCACGCCATCGTCTTTCCTCCCCCTTCCCGCCCCCCCCTTTATTTTTTCCTTCCCCACCCCCCTTCCCCCCCCCCCCCTTCCCCCCCTTCCCATTTTCCTCCCCCTCCTTCACCTCCCCCCTGTTCGCCCCCCCTCCCTTTTTCCCCCCACCCCATTTTTCTTCCCCCCCCCGTTTCTCCCCTTCTCGTTTCTCCCCCTTTCCCCCGCTCCCACCACCCCCCCCCCCAGTCCCCCCCTTTCCCCCCCTCTCCCCGTTTTCCTCACCACCCTCATCCCTCCCTACAAACTCACCCCCTCCCCCCCTCTTTCTTTCCCTCTTTTTTCCCTCCTTTATTTTCCCCCCACCCCCCCTTCCCTTTTTCTTCCACCCCCCCCCCCTCCCCCTCCTCCTTCCCCCCCCCCCTCTCCCCCCCCCCTTTTTCCCCCTTTCCTATTCCCCCTCCCCCCCCCCTCTTCCCCCCCCCCCCCTCTTTTTTCCTTTCCCCCCCCCCCCCCACTCCCCCGCCTTCCCCCCCAACACCCCCCACTTTTCCTCCCCTCCTTTCCCCCTCCCTCCCCCCCCCCCTCCCCCCTTTTCCTTTTCCCCCCTCCCCCCCCCCCCCCCCCCCCCCCCCCCCTTTTTTTCCCCCTTCCTCCTCCCCCCTTCTTCTTTTTCCTTTTTCTTTTTTTTTTCCCCCCCCCCCCCCTTTTTCCCCCCCCCCCCCCCCCCCCCCCCCCTTCCCCCCCCCGCCCCCCCTCCTTCCCCCCCCCCCTCCCCCCCCCTTTTTCCTCCCCCCCCCCCCCCCCCCCCACCCCCCCTCCCCCCACCCCGTTCTTACCCCTCCCCCCCCCCTTTTTCCTTTCTTTTTTTCCCCCCTTCCCCCCCCCTGACCTTTTTTTTTTCTCTTGTATTTTTCTCTACCCTTTTTTTTTCCCCCCCCCCCTTTTTTATTCCCCTCCCCCCCCCCCCCCCCCCCCCCCCCCCCCCCCCCCCCCCCCCCCCCCCCCTCCCCCCCCCCCCCCCCCCCCCCCCCCCCCCCCCCCCCCCCCCCCACCCCCCCCCCCCCCCCCCACCCACCCCCCCCCCCCCCCCCCCCCCCCCACAGCCTTCCAAATAATGGTCAATGCCCCTGTCAGCACAGCTCGAGGGATCACTGAACCACGCACGCCCTCCGACACAGTAAGAACGCCACTCCTGCAAAGCATTTATCGTGGAATTTCATGGCCTAAATTATTCTGAAGTGAGCTAGCGATGTAGGACCCAGCAGTTGACTCTTTTGCCAAAGTCATGCATGTTTTCTCTATCACAACTAGTTCTTCATCATCGGAGGCGTCTAACGTTTCAGTGGATCTGAAAAAAAAAAATATTAGGGACTGATGAAATGTGCCGTAAAATCAAATCTGTCAACATACATTAATACTGCAGTGCTCAAAAGACCTGTAGTAAACGGTAGCGTGGTGCTTGAAGAGATTTTGATGATTTGTTTAGCCATTTGCGTTTTAGGAAAATAACACTTTTTTTTTTTTTGCCAGGCAAAAGTAGGTTGTGAACCAAACGCAGACTCTTTATGTTACGATTACAAAAGAGACATGCAACAATTTTCGATACACACTCTCTTCCGCCTTTACGAACCACATGTGTGTGAAACATCCATTGCAAAAAAACAGGAAAAAAAGTTCCCCTGAATAGGGCAACGTCGAAGATGTCAGCATCGGGAATGACCAATGAATTCCACACAATTGACGGGGGAGGAAGCAAGAAGGAAAAAAGAAAAGGGGAAAACAAATGAGGGGCAACGAAATAGAGAAAAAATGAAGGGGAAGGCGGAGTCAAATATGAGCCGGAGGGAAATGTGTAGCAACATTCAAAACAAACGGGAGGGCAGTCAATATGCACAAAGGGAAATCGCACTATGCAAACTTTCTGAAAGTCGTTGTGCTACAAGAGCAATCAACTGGCAGCTGCCCAGCGCAACAGAAAAACAGAGTAAGTAAGTTGCTTATAAGCCCAGACGACCTATCTTCGGGCCATCCATACAGGACGTCACCTGTGTCACGTCGTCAACTACCACGTCATTTTGAAAAAAAACCATTCACGCAACCCTTTAAGATATCACCGTCAAAAACAAAAAAAAAAAAAAAAAAAACAGAAAAAAAAAAAAAAAAAAAACAAAAAAAAAAAAAAAAAAAAAAAAAAAAAAAAAAAAAAAAAAAAAAAAAAAAAAAAAAACAGAGAAACAAAACCTTAAGAATCTTTCTTCGTAAATCTTAGATCGGGTTGAAAAAAACGTTAAATCTCTTCCAGAAAAGAAATTCAAAGTTTTCATCAGATGGGGCATCTCTTCGGAACAAGGTTTTCATGGAGTGTGCTGTTTTTGTGTTTAAAATGGTTATTCTCACATTAGGCAAAATCCCAACATTCTAAAAGAACATGTTCCACTGTGAGTGGGACATGACATGGAAAATGCACCACCAACAGAAAAGGTGTAGGGTAATGCAATTAGATAAAAAAAGAATAGAAACTAGAGTCATGCGAAGATGTGCAATACTACTCCAGCTACTTAGAACCGAACACGAAATTACGTAAACGTTTTGTATTAGACAAACCGGAAGGAATACATGCTCAATAAGCTTACTTAAAACTAGAATAAATTGATCAAAACAAAACACAAACCAAAAAGGATATACAAGTATAACGTATGTATAAGGCACAAAAAAAACGCGTCACATCACACATGCATGCAAGGTATTCAGCATGGTTGGGGAGGGGGGTGAGGGGAGGTTGGGGACTGGGAGGAGACTGTGCACACGAGTGGTGGTGTTGCGGGGGGGGGTGCCCCGGGGGGGAGGGGGGAAGAGCGGTGCGTTATGCTCGCTCATTCCGTACGCAAATAGCGATGGCTGCTGCCAAGGGGTTTCTATGAGGGCGTGGGGGGGGGTTTCAGGTTCCGATGCTCGTCGAACTGAGTCAGGGAGTGTATGGGCCTTTAGCAGGGGGGGCGTTTGGAGGAAGGGAGATGGTAGGATGCTGCTGCCCCAGTGTTTATATGAGGTGAATTTCAATGTCCGCATGCCTCGAAGTTCAGGAGGTTAGGGCTTTCTCCTTGACAGGTGGGGGGGGTGACGAGTGTGCGTGTAACGTAGTCAGAGTCTGGACTTAGAGGACGTGCTCATGATAGTATCCGCACAGGGGTGGCAG
>JADBJO010000690.1:323366-335866 GCA_016801955.1 Conus betulinus | reverse complement strand
ACGCACAAATTGTTAGAAACATAGTACTCTGTTGACTTAATTAGTCCAAGCATGTTTCAAGAAAGCCAGATCTGCTGTAGTACATTTATTTAAGCTTACTGCACATGTTGAAAGATAATAAATATTTGCTCTGTGAAATCATGCTCAAGCATCCTTTTTATTTTTTTAATAGCAAAACCAAAATTTTCCAAACCAAACCAAACCTTTTTCAAAAAAAGGAAAAATAACCCAAGTATAATCAATATTATACACCATTAAAGACTGATATAATTATGTATGCCTATTCAACTTGTTTGATCACTCTGAACTGCACAAATGAAAGCCAAAAACATGCATGTCCATAGACAGTACACTCATTACACTGTGATAGAAAGAAGCAGATTCAACACTAGTGCACACACACACACACACACACACACACACACACACACACACACACACACACACACACACACTCAGTGATAACCATGCATATCATCATGAAAAAAGAAAAAAAAACATTGACCGTTTTGTCTGGCAGGTTGATCAACATGAGTGATGCAGATGAAGGGAAGGCGATGGAGGTGGGGGTGAAGGAGGAGGGGGCCCTGCAGGAGCAGGAGGAGGGTGAAGACAGCATGGACTATGCCCCTGCCATTGCCCCTCTCCCTCCCCGGGTCCTGAAGCAGGAAGAGAATCAGGTGGAGGTGTCTGCCTCCCCGGCCTTTCCAGTGCCTGGATGAGGTGCTGTGACCTTACTCTTTGATCACTTGGTTGTGTGCTTAGCTGATGGAGTGTTTCGTTAGTTGGATGGTTTTAATCAGCGATGGTCTGACCAGCATTACTAATATTGTTTTAATCATCATCTTTATTGATTTTGGGGGGGGGGGGGGGGGTTACTATTATAATGTCTATCATCATTATCATGATTATTACTATAATAATAACAATTATCATCATTATTATCTTTGTTGTAGTTAATATCATTATTTATTATCATTATTATTATTTTTTTGGTATCATTATCATTATCATCATCATCATCATCATCATCATCATCATTTTGAATATTTCAATTTCTCACATAATTTTGCTGTCATATTCAGTGTTTTTTTTTCTTGCTGTTAATGCTGTTCATTACCAGTTCCCCTCTACACATCTGCACCCAAGAGTGAGCACAAACTCAGCAGAGGCATTGATGTGGGGGAGAAACTCATCACTGAGATCACCATGAAAAAGCATAGCATGGAGGGCCACAGAATTTGAGTCCTCCTTGCCTTCTTCTTCTTCTTTTTTTTTTTTTTTTTTTTAATGAGACTAAATGGTGAAGATGACGTGATGGAGTTCATTTCATAATGTATCAAAGCGTAAACCAGGCCCCCACAGGATGCAGGTGCTTGCAGTTTAGGTCAGGAATGTTAGCAATGTTTTCAGACATGTGTCCAGTGAGTGGATGAAACCTGACAATGTGGTTCCAGTCTACCCATGTGAGCCCATGGCAGCACGCTCAACAAATCTGGGTAGGAGGCAAGACAGCTGAAGCCTCTCCCCCCCTCCACCCCAACATACACACACAACACACAAATATATTCCTCTGGTGGTACCCCAACCCTCAACCTCCAATAGAGGAGGAAAGGCACATTACAGCTAACAAAGACCGAGGCAAAATAGGCAACATGTTCATGTTAATTGTTGATTCCATGGTGGTGTGTCATGTGTGGGTATGAAATGAAGAATGATCTTTTTTTTTCCCATATTGGTGTATTGAAGACTGTATGATTTCTTTTACTTGTTTTTACAGCTATTCCAAGCAGGCAAACTGACAGGAACCAAAGTGGCAATGCTCAAAGCAAAATACACTGATCTACATGAGACACTGAAGAGGGTAACGCAGATTTGAACCCACTCTCTCTGTTCAACTTTTTGCATACCAGAGTATGTATTTCTCTGATTCACTGTGTGTGTGTGTGTGTGTGTGTGTGTGTGTGTGTGTATGTATGTGTGTGTGTGTGTGTGTGTGTGTGTGTGTGTGTGTGTGTATGCATGAATGTGTGCATACGTGTGTGCCTCTGTGTGGCGTTGTGTGTGTGTGTGTGTGTGTGTGTGTGTGTGTGTGTGTGTGTGTGCGTGTGTGTGTGTGTGTGTGTGTGTGTGTGTGTGTGTGTGTGTGTGTGTGTGTGTGCGCGCGTGCGTGCGTGCGTGCGTGCGTGCGTGCGTGCATGCGTGCGTGCATGTGTGTGTGCGTTCTTTCAATCATTGTGAACTCATGTCTTCTGAATTAAGCCTTTATTTACTATTTGCTTTATTACTTTGTGATGCTACTTCCTGAAGTGTAGATCCATGGCCATAGCTATGTAGCTTAATAACAGTAACTGTCTTTTTTTTTTTTTTTTTAATCTATTCCTAATATGAATTAGATATCACCAAAATATAACACATGCTTGACTTAGTCATGAAAGACAATTTTTTTTTTTTATAAACTTGTGTTCTTAGTTAGTGGTTTTTTTCAGTGACTGACCTGTGTTCAATTTCTTTTTAGTTTACATGTGTTTGGCTCAGCCAGTGTAAGTATATTTATTTGCTCAGCAGTCTACACAGAGCTGCTTAGCAGCAAATTCAAGTTGCTTAACTGCACCTATGGATGGGGAGCATGGATGGGGAATTAAGGGAAGGGGGAAGATGGATGGAGAGGGGTGAACTAAGGGGAAGATGGGGGAAGATGGATGAAGACGGTGAATTAAGGGGGAAGATGATGGCGGGTGGATGGCCAGAAAATTGTTCAGGATGGCTTTCTCTATGCCTGCTTCGATGATGGTATGAGATTGTTCAGCTATTTTTTGCAGCAGAATTCATCTGGCTATAGTCCAGAGAATAATGTGGGAAAATCAACTGCAAATGCAGTAGAGCTTTTAAGGATATAAATTTTTAAGTATGAGTAAAAAAAGCCAGCAGTTGACTACTGCTTGATTTTTGTCTTGTGAAGAAGAAGTTTGTAGCATATTCAGTGCTGCAGTTTTTAACACTGTTATGAAAAGGATTTTGATGAAAGAAAATTTGTTGAATTAATTCATTTTTTTGTAACCGTAATTTCTTGTGGTTTGGTTGATTAGTATGAAATGTTTAGTCTGTATGAATACCGTGCACTATGCATGTTTCATCTAAGCACAAACCTGTATGGAAATTGCTTACGTGAACAACTCGTGTTACAATCAGTCTGACTGTTTCATGTCCAGGTTATATTCTCACCAACATTTTACTTCTTACTTACAATCCTCAGCACGCGAGAAAGTGAAACACGATTGCTCCGGGAGGCCAAGGAGTTTACTCAAGAGCTTGAACGGCAGAGGACAGAGCTGGAAAGGGCAGACAACTTTCCGGAAGCTTACAACACAGAACCTGCCAAACTGCGTGAACAGCTGCTGAAGTACACCAATGAGCTGGCAGAGACCAGGAAACGAGAATACCAGCTGGAGTACAAGAAAGAGAGGTCAGTTGCCTGACCCCTGTTTTTTTGTTGTGTGACTGTGTAAACATATACACACAGAGGTGAACATGCTGTGTGTGTGTGTGTGTGTGTGTGTGTGTGTGTGTGTGTGTGTGTGTGTGTGTGTGTGTGTGTGTGTGTGTGTGTGAGTGAGAGAGAGAGAGAGAGAGAGAGAGAGAGAGAGAGAGAGAGAGAGCATGTGTGTATGTCTTTGTGTAGAACTATGTTCTTCTGCACCTGTCAAAATATGTTGAGGTTGTGTGCATGTAATCTTTCATTGAAACGATTCGATTGTGAAATGAAAGATAAGCACAAGCAGGCAAACCAACCAACCATGGGAATGGAAGTTTAAAAGGTGTCTGAGGGAGCTGATGTTTTTATGTTGCAGTCTCATTGAGGAGAGGGACATTTTGCAGCGAGAGTATGAACGTCTGCCAAAGCAAGGGGTAATGGATTTTTCTTTTGTTATGTTTCTTTCAGATTTCATGGCACTGTGAAAGGAGAAAATGTTTTAAAAAGGATAATAATAAACAGAAATGGTGTTCTGTATGAGAACATGAGCCCTACGAGCTGATGAGATTTACTTCAACAATCCGAATTGGATCCTCGCCTCTGTTTCTTTTTTTTTTTGTTGTTAAACTTAGTTACTGGACTGACCTGATTTTCCCTTTTGTGTGTGTGTGTGTGTGTGTGTGTGTGTGTGTGTGTGTGTGTGTGTGTGTGTGTGTGGTTGTGTTTTGTTTTTTTAAAATTGAACCATCACAATTGAATCGCCCATGAATACTGAACTATGAACATCTCTGTAAAATGGGCAGAAGATCAGCCCTGATGTTTCTGAGTTGTCTTACACATACAAGCAGAGACATGCACACAGAAGTGCGTGCACACGCGCACACTCACACACACACTCACACACACACACACACACACACACACACACACACACACACACACACACACACACACACACACACACACACACACACAGCGTCATACAATACTCAATTTTCAGAGAGAGAGAAACAGACAGACAGACAGACAGACTGACTGACTGACTGACTGACTGACTGACTGACTGACTGACAGACAGACAGAGAGACAGAGAGAGAGAGAGAGAGAGAGAGAGAGAGAGAGAGATCTTTTAAATAAAAAAGATAAGATTCATCTGAAACTGAAACAGTCAAAAGGGTACCAGTTCTAGCTTTTTGTTGGTGGGGGTGGGGGTGGGGGGAGTTAGAAAACCTTGTAAAAAAAAAAAAAAAAAAAAAAAGAAGAAGAGATGAAAGAACAAAGCAAACGGTGAACTGTTCTGTGCTGCCCTGTACCCATGAAGATTAATGATTTGCTTATTCACATAAGAACAAGGCCTCAGATTAACATTTGCGTTGAATTAGTTTACAGTATTTTGTGAACAGGCAGGTGTGAGGGCCACTGAAGTTTGAGTCTTCTTCTGTCTGTCTCTCCTCCTCCCCCCACAGCAAATCGAGAAAAAGATCAAGGAACTGCATGCCGCCACAGAAGAAATGCGCAAAGAGATCGTCAACCGCCAGATGGAGGCGAAGAACCTGCGTGAAGACCTTGAGGCAGCCAGTCGGCAGTATGCCACTGACAAAAAGGAGTACGAAGAACTGGAAGACAAGCTGGACAGGCTGAAGGTATGTAGTGTGTGTGTGTGTGTGGTGTGTGTGTGTGTGTGTGTGTGTGTGTGTGTGTGTGCATGTGCATGTGTGTGTGTGTGTGTGTGAGAGAGAGAGAGAGAGAGAGAGAGAGAGAGAGAGAGAGAGAGCATGCACAAAAAAATCCTTGACATGATTCAGTGTGCTCCTAAGTAATATTTTCTTCATGTCTACTAAGTTTACCCTTTTTGTGTGTGTAAAGAGTCTGAGCTCTGTTGAAAAATAGTACAACAAATCAGGAACTTTGAATGTTACAGGCAGAACTTGCCACACAGAATTCTCAGCCAGGTCAAATTGCTAAAGAGGCGGACAAGATTGCGCGGAAGAAGAAGTGAGTACAGAGAACAGTGTTTTTTTTGATGGATGTGTGTAGTGTTTTGTCCCCATAGTTCTTGGAATGGGGGGTCAGGGTAGGGGTGGGGATGGGGTCACAAGAATGTTCTCACGAACAGGGTGTTCATTTGAACAATATCAGTGCTTTGACAGCTTATTGGTGGCTCAGTAGTTGCCCAAGCCCTTTGGTCTCAAACCCAAATCTTTGTTCCATGGTTCAGATCTCTAGCAAGGTGGTTTGTTTGTTTGTTTTAGTTTCTCCTTTCTGCTATACATTAAGTGGCAGTCTGAGTGCTTGTCTTTATCTTGAGATAATAACCAAGGCCTCCCATGTAGCATGCTCCTGGCTCTGTCAAAGATTCCATGACAACAAGAGACTTGTTCCTAACAAATCATGCAGAGAAATCTTCTTTGGTCTGTTACGCAAATCATTGATATCTGACCCAGATTATTAATGTTCACACAAGAAAGAAAAAGATGAAAACAAGAATTAAGCTTCACACTGATGTGCCAAAAAAAGAAGGAAACAAGAATTAAGCTTCACTGATGTGCCAATAAAGATGAAGTGCAATATGTGAAGGGGAAGTGTACCTATGATGTATGCTGACTTCTTGTTCTTACCCACTGCAGTGAGGTAGACAGCAAGCTGTCCCAGCAGGACGTGGAGTACAAAGAGCTGGCTGACTCGGCCAAACAGGTGGAAACTCGGCGGCGTGCCCTGGAGGAGGAGAAGATGGAAGCAGATGGAGAGCTGGACAAGCAGCGCTCCCTGCTGGACCAGAGGACACGAGAACTGGACATGCTGACCAAGGACTATGAGCTGGCCAAGGAGAGAGAGGCTGTGCTGTTGGGGGACAGGTGTGTGTGTGTGTGTGTGTGTGTGTGTGTGTGTGTGTGTGTGTGTGTGTGTGTGTGTGTGTGTGTGTGTGTGTGTGTGTGTGTGTGTGTGTGTGTGTGTGTGTGTGTGTGTGTGTGTGTGTGTGTGTGTGTGTGTGTGTGTGTGTGTGTGTGTGTGTGTGTGTTGTGTGTGTGTGTGTGTGTGTGTGCATGCGTGCATGCTTGCATGCGCACTTGCATGTGTGTGAAAGACAAGCTCTTTGTTAGAGAGAACCTTGTACTTTTGAAATAAAACATATTGAGAACACCAAATGGAGAGTTTCATCCTAATGAAAAGGAAAAGTGCAGGAGTAAAAATGAACTGTCCAAATAGCAGAAGAGAGGGAGAGGTGAGGCTTCAGGGAGGGGGAGCGAGGAAGGTAGGGAATTAATAGGAAATGGAAGGAGAGAGACAGACAGACAGACAGAGACAGAGAGAGAGTGTGTGGTGATTAATAATAGATTGTGTATGTGATGAAGGAAAAGGGAGTGGAAATGCTGGAGGGGAAGGGGGGTGGGGGAAGGGGATAGAGCCTTTGTGCTGAAAAGTCTATATGTGTGATTTTTGTTTCCTGAATAGCATCTCAAACCGTAGATCAGTACCCCTCAGCAGCTAACATAGTTCATGTTCGGTGAGTCGTAAAGTTTCATCGATCTCAGCGTTTGTTGTATGTATCCTGAAGTCACCCGTGAATTCAGACACTGTGGTTTTGCAGAGCAACCTTGGACATGAACCTCAGGCACATCCACCTGGAGAAGAAGAATCAGCACGACTCCCACTCCAGGAAGAGCCGGGAGAAGGAGCGGGATGCCCGCAACCTGAAGAAGGCAGAGCTACAGCTGAAAGTGGCCGAGGAAGGCTTGAACCACACCAGGACTGTCTACGAAAAACTCAAGGCTCAGGTAGAACAGGCTTCACATGGTTGAACACAACCCTAAATCACATGAAAAGGGTAACTTTAATGGACATGCGTGAAAAGTGGCCATTTGAAGAAGGGGAGAGGTAGCCATGTATTTAAGTGGAAAGGTGGCCATGTATTTAAGTGGAAAGGTGGCCATGTTTTAAGTGGAAAGGTGGCCATTTGGACAGTGGAAAGGTGGCTTTGTGGACAAGTGATAAGGTGGCCTTGTGGATAAGTGGAAAGGTGGCCTTGTGGATAAGTGGAAAGGTGGCCTTGTGGATAAGGGGAAAGGTGGCCTTGTGGATAAGTGGAAAGGTGGCCTTGTGGATAAGTGGAAAGGTGGCCTTGTGGATAAGTGGACAGGGGTCATGTGGATAAGTGGAAAGGTGGCCTTGTGGATAAGTGTGGGAAGGGATAAGTGGAAAGGTGGCCTGTGGATAGTAAGGGTGGCCATGTGGGTAAGTGGAAAAGGGCCATGTGGATAAGTGGAAAGGTGGCCATGTGGATAGTGGAAGGTGGCCATGTGGATAGTGGAAAGGTAGTGGCCATGTGGATAAGTGGAAAAGGTGGCCATTGGGATGTGGATGGCCATTTGGATAGTGGAAAGGTGGCCATGTGGATAAGTGGAAAGGTGGCCATTTGGATAGTGGAAAGGTGGCCTTGTGGATAAGTGGCCAAAGAAAGGCCATGTGAAAGGTAATTGAAAGTGTGGTGCAGATAATTGAAAGGTAGTGCACTAGTGGAAAGGTGGCCTTGTGGATAAGCAGAATAGTGGCCATGTGGACTGTGGAAAGGTGGCCATGTGGATAGTGGAAAGGTGGCCTTGTGGATAGGTGGAAAGTGGATACAGCCAAAAGTTTGCTAAAGCCAACTGCAACCATACATGGGAACATTGTACATACCATGCATAAATTCAACTGCAATCAGACATAGCAACATCATTATACCATTCATAAATTTCAACACAGCCAGACATAGTGACATTATACACACTATGTGGCCACAGCCAGTGAGCAACATTGTACATACTGTGTGACCACAGCCAGTGAGCAAGATTGTACATACTGTGTGACCACAGCAGTGAGCAACATTGTACATACTGTGTGACCACAGCCAGTGAGCAACATTGTACATACTGTGTGACCACAGCCAGTGAGCAACATTGTACATACTGTGTGACCACAGCCAGTGAGCAACATTGTACATACTGTGTGACCACAGCCAGTGAGCAACATTGTACATACTGTGTGACCACAGCCAGCAACATTGTACATAGCCACAGCCAGACATGGTGGTTTGTGATTTCAGGTGAATGCCTTGCCGCGGGATGATGAGTCCCAGCAGAAAAAGAGAAGAACTTCAGAAGGAGGTGGAACAGACCAAGAGAGCTTTGGCACAGCAGGTTTGTGGTTCGAACCTTGGGGTTTTGACTATTTTCAAAGATGCTGTGTGTGTGTGTGTGTGTGTGTGTGTGTGTGTGTGTGTGTGTGTGTGTGTGTGTGTGTGAAGTAGAGCAAGAGAGACAGACAGACAGAGACAGAGAGATAGAGAGTTTGGAGTGACTGCAATCATACCTTTAGGGTCACTTGCATCTTGATTGTGAAGAGAGAGAGAGAGAGAGAGAGAGAGAGAGAGAGAGAGAGAGAGATGTATAAATTCTTGCTGCTGAGTGTGCATTGACAGAAAACCAAGAGCAGGCCTTGCATGACATACAAATGGTTTCGATTTTGGCTGTCATGATACTGACATATACCCATGCTTTTGTATCTTTATCTTTTCTTCTTTTTTTTTCAGTCTGTGCAACCCTTTGTGACGCATAAATTGGTAGTAGATCTGTTATCTTCCAGTCATCTAATCACATACATTAAAAAACATAAAAGATACATCAGATGCATATAAAAGATGAGAAAAAAAACCAAGTCAAAGAGAAACTAATCATAATAAGCATGCATGTTTGATATTTCATTGTATGTAACATTGCAAAGTATTATGCATGTCGCTATGAAGCCATATGAGATGAATGCATCTATGCACAACGTAATGTCTATATTTTGTGAGGATTGCTTGCTTCTTTGCTTTTGTAATTTTTTTTTTTTTTTTTTTGAATTTATTATTCAAAAACAGTCCAAAAAAAAAAAAAAAAAAGAAAAAGAAATCCAGAATGCAGGTCCAGTTGAGCTGCGTAATATCTATCCTACTACTCAGAGAACTTTTGATGCATGGCTGTTCAGAGCAAGCTACTTAGTTTTGAGAGGCAGCAGGGGAGTTTACAGCTCGCCTGCAGCTGCAGAGGCCAAGCCGTGAATGCAGGTCAGGGTAAGGGGTGTTTTCTGCAGGCTGCTCCCCACCAGCCAGTTAACCATGCTGTACTCGGCAAACTGAATGTCATCTGTGTAAAGCCGGTCTGGCAACAATGTGTTCGGCATTGCTGGGCAGCCATTACAAGTGGAGCTGTTAGTTTGATAATTAGTGGTTATCATGAAAAATGTAATATATCTGAGCTCTTGATATGACTGAATAGGCAAATTCCCGACAATTCTTTTAATACTAAACTTAACTAGGTTTATTTTCCTGTAGATAATGTAGATACAGCATGAAAGCTTGTACACAAGTGGTCAGGTGATATTCAGTGACAACACACACAATTGTGCAAAAATGATGTCATCACTTTCTGGGAATTTAATTTTCCCTAGTTAACTAGTACACAAGTTTGATACATGCCTCTGCTTGGACTACAGCAACAAAAATGTTGGATCAGAAATGTGTAAGCCTCGTTTGTTTGGCCCTTTCACTAAGTGTCTCGTACGGGACGGAAAAATAAAGCTGTGGATGGTGTGTCAGAATTGTGACAAGGTGGATCTCTGTCATGTGACAGAACTCTCTGACAGCAGTGGAGCACGTGAAGCTGGAAGCCAGTGCTGCCGAGGAACAGAACTTATTGTATGAACAGAGCGACCTGCGTATTGAGGTGGTGGAGCTCACGCGGTGGCAGCTATCAAGGTCGGTGTGTAGATGTGTTTGACCTGTTTCATTGGTATTTTTGATTTTTTAGATGTTGGATGAAAATCACTGGATGTGAAAACGATGTGAATTGAAGAAACGCTGTGTAGGGAGAAATGTAAGCATAAATATGTCTGTGTACATTTGTTTGTGTATGTTTGGGTGTGAGTGTGTGTGTGTGTGTGTGTGTGTGTGTGTGTGTGTGTGTGTGTGTGTGTGTGTGTGTGCACATGCACGCATGCATGCATATTTGTGAAAAGGGGGAAAGAGAATAGAAAAATAAAGCAACCCAAGTATGAATTTCATTATCTGGGTAATTCAGTCATCCATATGCAACAGATCAGAATTAAAAGTAGTTTACCTATATATAGTACGCATTATTTCCTAATTCACCCAAGAGGCTCACATCAGGGTAACAGGCAAAACACCAAGTTAATGATTATGGGATTTAAAGTGAAGCTTTCAGCACTGGACAATAAAAGTGAAAAGTCAATCACACACAAATGTAGCACTGTATGGCAAAAAACTGGCTGTCTATGTTCAGGCTGATGAGCGTGAGCAGAAAGCTCGTGACTTCATGCGAGCGGAGATGCGGTACCACCGTGCCGTGGAGGACCTGAAGACCAAACAGCTGCAGATCCAGGACCACCAGAAGAAGTACCAGGAGATGCAGATCAAGTGAGTCCAAAGGCTAAGGACCCTGCCCACAAACCTGGGGTATCGTTTTAGGTCCTGTCTGTATGGATGGATGTGAGAGTCTATACATACATATGTGTATGTGAGCAAGATAATTGAAACTTATTGGGGCAGACCATCCAATTATACATTGTTGTTTTTTAGTGTCAGTATTTACATAGGTGTGTGTGTGTTGAGGTAAAAAACTTGCAAAACTTGCAAAAGTACACCCCCTCCTTCTCACCTCCCTCTTCATCATCAACTTCACGCACACACACCCCCCCCTCCCCCCCCCCGCGAAAAAAGGGAAAAATCACAAATAGTTAGAACTGTGTCTTTTGTAGAAGGTAGTTTGCTTGCTAGGTCTCTGTGTTATTTAAACTTGTTCTGTTCCATAAGTTACATGTAATGTTCACTGTCAAACACACAACATTAAAAGATGCACGCTGAAAAGTACATGTAAACTGTACACAGATCATGTGTATAAGATGCAGTCTGAAAAGTATATGTAGACAATACACAGATCATGTGCAGATTATGATATGGTATGTGAGTGACACACAGGTGCATGCAAACAGGCAAGTTTTTTCAAATGATGATGTTACTGTCTTGTGCTTGGAAAGGTGGGCTCTACAGTACTTCCAGCTGAATGGATGATGTGAAAGTTTCAGTTGTGTTTATACAGTATTCTCTTTTGTTTATGTTATACCAGATTGCTAGTACTGGATGTGCACACACATGTGTGGCTATATTCCCAAACTGCAGCGTATCTCATGTGTAGTGTGAATACATGTTAAATTTCCATAATGTAGAAAGAAAAGGGGTTAGTTACCACCACAGATACAGACAAACTGGTTGCGGGACGAAAGACAATGCATCTCAACCTCGTGGGTCTCCTTCAGGTAAAAATAAACAACATTTACGACAATCAAACTCTTCGTTTGTCCTAAATGTTCTTTGTTTTTGCCTGAAGAAGACCCAAGAGGTCGAAATGCATTGTGTTTTGTCCTGTAATCTGTTTGTCTGTATCTGTAGTGGTAACTAACCCCTTTTCTTTCTAAATTTTGCTTCATTTTCTGCCCTCAGTCACTTCATTTGAAATAAATTTCCATACATAAATGTTCCTCTGTGTGTGTGTGTGTGTGTGTGTGTGTGTGTGTGTGTGTGTGTGTGTGTGTTTGTGTGTGTGTGTGTGTGTGTGTGTGTGTGTGTGTGTGTGTGTGTGTGTGTGTGTATGTGTTGTGTGTGTGTGTGTGTGTGTGTGGACGTATGTGTATCTGTGTGTCTATGTTCATGTATGTATGCGTGTGTGTGTGTGTGTGTGTGTGTGTGTGTGTGTGTGTGTGTGTGTTCGCGCGCATGTGCTTGCTTGCACCCAGGCTGAAGGACTTTGCCAAACTCTACGATGTGATCAAGAATGAGCGCAACAAGTGTGTCAACCTCATCCAGACCAGCACCCAGAAAGCTGCAGAGATGAAGGAGAAGATCAAGATCCTGCAGAACGAAATTGAAATTCTACGCACTGCCGTCATGCAGAAAGACAGGTTGGTTTGCTTGTGTTGGAGTTTCTCTCTG
>JADBJO010000690.1:303366-318366 GCA_016801955.1 Conus betulinus | reverse complement strand
ACATACATACAGACACACACACACACACACACACACACACACACGTAGACACTCTCACACAGACAGACAAACACACACACATACACCTACACACACACATACATTGACACACACACACACACACACACACACACACACACACACACACACACATACAGACAGACAACACACACACACTCACACACACACACACACACACACACACACACACACACACACACTCATACAGACAGACAAATGAGACACACACACACACACACACACACACACACACTGTGGTGCAGTAAGACTGAGAGAGGGAGGGGACTTGTATGGAGTCAACTGTGGATCTGGAGAGAGAGAGAGAGAGAGAGAGAGAGAGAGAGAGAGAGAGAGAGAGAGAGAGAGAGAGAGAGAGAGATGATCTGAACTGAGCACAGAGAGAGAGAGAGAGAGGATCTAAACTGAGCAGAGAGAGAGAGAGAGAGAGTGGGGTGGGGGGGAGGGGGAGGGGAGAGGAGTTAGTGGGGATGGAGGTGAAGGAGTTTAGGAGAAGGATGTGGGAGAGGTGAAGGGAAGGGGTTTGTGAGATGGAGGCAATGAAACAGGTGTTTTACATGTCCAATGGTATGACAGAGGGACCATTTTCATTTATGTTCCATGAGAAAGAGGGAGAGAGGGAGGGAGGGGGAGAGAGAGAGAGAGAGAGGGAAACATGAAAGGGTTTGAAAAGTGATTGTGTGTGTGTGTGTGTGTGTGTGTGTGTGTGTGGTGTGTGTGTGTGTGCTTAGAAGAGGAATGGAGAGAATTTTGTTGCTGTTGTTGTTGCGTGCTTTGCAGAGGAGAGGGAGATTTTTTTTTGTTTCTATCATTGTTTTAGAAATGCAAGAAAAGACAGGAAAGCATAGTACAGAACAATACACTACAGTGCAAACTTAAATTGTTATCTCTCAACGCAGCGAAAGCATGGCACTGCTCTTGACAATACAACATTGTACAGTATGATGTGAAAACAATGCAAATTCAATGTAAAACAGTATGATAAAATATGACGCAATAAACACGGCACAGTGGAACATGGCACAGAAGAACACATTACCGTACGTGGCTGCTCAGCGCAGTAGATCAGAGCGTAAACAGTATAACTGGAGTACAGCATAACACCACGTCACACAGTTATAGTACAGCACAGAGCAACATTATACATCTCAACCTGAAACACATGCACGAGTGTAAACAGTATAACAGGGGTACAGCATAGCAGCGCGCCACACAACCATAATAGTACAGCACAGAGCAACATTATACATCTCGACCTGAAACACATGCACGAGTGTAAATAGTATAACAGGGGTACAGCATAGCAGCGCGCCACACAACCATAATAGTACAGCACAGAGCAGAGCAACATTATACATCTCGACCTAAAACACACATGCACGAGTGTAAACAGTATAACAGGGGTACAGCATAGCAGCATGTCACACTACCATTATAGTACAGCACAGAGCAACATTATACATCTCGACCTGAAACACATGCACGAGTGTAAACAGTATAACAGGGGTACAGCATACAGCGCGCCACACAACCATAATAGTACAGCACAGAGCAACATTATACATCTCGACCTAAAACACATGCACGAGTGTAAACAGTATAACAGGGGTACAGCATAGCAGCTTGTCACACTACCATTATAGTACAGCACAGAGCAACATTATACATCTCGACCTGAAACACATGCATGAGTGTAAACAGTATAACAGGGTTACAGCATAGCAGCATGTCACACTACCATTATAGTACAGCACAGAATAACGTCATACATCTCAGCTGAAAACACATGCACGAGTGTAAACAGTATAATAGGGGTACAGCATAGCAGTGCTTCACACAACCATAATAGTACAGCACAGAACAACATTATACACCTCGAACAGTATAATAGGGGTACAGCATAGCAATGCGCCACACAACCATAATAGTACAGCACAGAACAACATTATACACCTCGACCTGAAACGCCATGTAGAAGTTCATGTAGGAGGGGTAGAACACAATGGTTAGGGGAAGAAAAACAAACAGACGAACAAACAAACAAAAGTTCTGCACACCTGAGGGAGAGTTGAGTTTCAGCTGTTATATTGCACTGGGACAAAGCCTATGTTCACGGATGTGTGTGACTGTGTATAGTGCAATGCAATAGACATGATACAATACAAAACTGCTGAACACACACAGCGATAAAAAATAATTATGGCAGGATTCAGTACATCACAGAACAATAGAGTATGATACAATACAATCAAGATGCACTACAGTACTTTTCTTGCATCACAGAGCAGCACAATACAGTACAATACAGTACTGACTACTGCAGTGCAACACTGAACATGAGAGTATAGTGCAGTAGAATACCATGATATACAGTACAAATATTACAGTACAATAAAGCATAGTAAAATACTTTTACTTTACAGAACAGTACAGTACAGTATTTTTGATGTAGAATTTTGCATTATATAATGTAATACACTACAATTGATAGTACAATACAGTATTGTGTAGTACATTACAATACAGTGCAATTTTGTATAATGCTATTCGGTAGAACACAGTACTGTACAAAACTGCAGTACATTGCAGCTTAGAATGGTACAATGCTGTGTATGTGGGTTTTTTTTTTCTTGTTTTTTTTTTTTCTTTTTTTTTTTTCGAATATGCAAAAATGTTGTTGTTCGTCCATTGAATCGATGAAGACCACTTCAGTCATCTACGGGTTGAGAGGGGGGAAGAGGAGGGGGGGGGGGGGGGTGTGTGGAGGTGGAAAGGTTAAGATGATTTGTGGATACGCAGGTGGCTGACGAAGCCAATGTGTGCACAGAATGTTCGGCGAAAGCTAGGACAGGCAATGTGGGAGACCTGCCCTTGATTGTTGGTGCAGGCTTTCCTTGCCTGTCTCTTTCATTGCACTGCAAGTACAGTTCAGTGTATGCCATGATCCAAGGAGAGCGGTGTGGTCACAGGTGAGGGAGGGTGAGGCCGACCTGGAGCAGTGCTACCTGCGCATGGAGAAGGGGGATCCCCCGTCCGTGATGCTGGAGAAGGAGTGGCAGCGTCTGCTGCGTGACGAGCTCCGCCGCCAGGAGGACAGGGAGGAGAAGAGACTGGTGGGTGCTCTGCCCTGTGTCAGTGTGTGTGTGTGTAGTAACTGTGTGTGTGTGTGTGTGTGTGTGTGTGTGTGTGTGTGTGCATGACAGAGAGAGAGAGAAATGTTTGTGGGTGGGGGGGTGGGTGTGCGCGTGTGTGTGTGTGTGTGTGTGTGTGTGTGTGTGTGTGTGTGTGTGTGTGTGTGTGTGTGTGTGTGTTACTGTGTGTGTGTGTATGTCTGTGTGTGTGTGTGTGTGTGTGTGTGTGTGTGTAGTTACTGTGTGTGTGTGTATGTCTCTGTGTGTGTGTGTGTGTGTGTGTGTGTGTGTGTGTGTGTGTGTGTGTGTCTGTGTGTGCTTGTGTGTAAATGTGTGTGTGTGTGTGTGTGTGTTAGGTAAGATAAAGTAATGTTGCTTATAGCCCAGCTGACCGCTAAGGGCCATATCAGGGCTGTCGCCATGTTAAAATCAACTTACCAATCATTAAAAAACTCTGTGTGTGTGTAGGTGGTGTGGTGTATGTATATTTGTGTGTGTTTTTTGTGCATGCATGCCTGCATGCATGCAAGCATGGGTGCAAGTGTTCACGCATGCATGTGTGTGTGTGTGTGTGTGTGTGTGTGTGTGTGTGTGTGTGTGTGTGTGTGTATGCATGGGTGCATGTGTAAGTGCTTGTGTGCATGGATGTGCATGTGTGTGTGTGTGTGTGTGTGTGTGTGTGTGTGTGTGTGTGTGTGTGCAACTGGACATTTGCCTGTTTTTTTTCTTTCTTTCTTAGTATAAATTTTTGAGATTTTAACAAAATTTCAGAATGATAAGATAACATTTCAAAGCATAGACTGAAAAAAAAATCAGAGCTGAAATAGTGTTTTAGTTCAAAGAAAGTCAAGGAGAACAGAAAAAAGTGGCAATACCCAGGCTACAGCAGCATAGATATGCAAAAATGGTTTCAAAAATGGTTTCAAAATTTTGGGAAAAGGAAAATTTTTTTGGGGGGGGGGGGGGGGGGGGGGGGGGGGGTGGGGGGGGGGGGGGGGGGGGGGGGGGGGGGGGGGGGGGGGGGGGGGGGGGGGGGGGGGGGGGGGGGGGGGAGCGTGAGGGAGGGGGCAGTGTGAGACGCATTGAAGTTTTCAGGACCTGTTGATAAAAACTGTAGAAATTCCACTACTCAAGTCTTTAAAGACCCAAAGAGGGAGATACAGAGAGATGACTATTACTACTGCTCAGTATGTGTTGTCTGTGGGTCATATATCTTCTTTAACCCCTTACAGTACGTTACCAACATTTCAGTGTGCTGTGCAGCAGAGATGTTATAGGTCTCCCGTATTAAAATCTTGCCCAATGTTGTAGGGGACCCATAAGCTTTTCTGAAAGAACAAAGCTTTGCTATGGTTTTTTCTTTGTTTTGTTTGTTTGTTCCTTTTCCTTTCTTTGTCGATGAAAACGAACAAGTTTTGGAACAGATGTGGGACCAAGCATGACTGACAGTCATAGAATGTTGTGGAGGTAGCTTAAAAAACTGACACGGTTATCAAGTGAAAGAAAGTCGTGACTGTGGGATCATTTGATTCAGTGACAGAATGCACCGGTTTAGTGTATTGATCCTGACTGGCAGACTTGAATTAAAAAAGAAAGGAATTTTTTTTTTCAAATGGTGGGAGTAGTTAAAGTCCCTGCCAGTACTATACAAAACGAAATGATACAGCTTGGTATAATCGAATACAATCAGAAGGATCTACCACAGCTCTACCTGTTAAAACTATGCTCCATGATCTACTCGATCTTGTCTGGGTTGTGTGAAACAGAAAGAGAGTCGGACATGCACCCTAGAAATAGCTTACAACATGCACCATGCATCATCCTCTTTACACCAGTGTACACAAGGCATCATCATCAGCATTACGGTGGGAATGTGCACTATGTTCTTCAGGAGGAGGAAGAGGAAGAGCAGTACAAGTTGGCGGGAGGCGTGTACACCACGGCGGAACCACGCCCCAACGCCTACATTCCTGACGACGACAGCGAGCTGCCCATCCCTCGACCCTACGGCTCTCTCATGCTCCTTTCAAACCTACAGAGACCGGGTCCACCATGAGACACATCCGCAAACCGGTGCCCAAACCTATCGAGATCTAAAGACATGGGTGTTGGTATCTCAAGGTGTGGTGTTTAGGTGTGACATCTGTGATCCCTCCCTACCCATTCTTTTGTTTACTCAAGAGGAGGCATGTCAGTTTCGGTGACACACCAACAAAATAAACAACCAATCCACCAATTTGCCTTGCCTTTCCATGCATCATGTTACCAATTTTTTTTTTACCCTATTTTTTTGGGGGGGGACTTATGAACTTTGTGATTTTTGAGAACAGATATAAGAGAGTTGTAGCGTATTCTTGGAGCAGGTCTGAAGCAGGAGAGAGAAAGAGATAGCGAGAAAATATTTTGATTGTAATCACATGCAACGTAATGACCATAGTATCCTTCTGTCAGTATAACAGCCACAGCTTCTGTCTATGTCAGTGTTACTTGTCTGTCTCCTGTGTTGTGAGCGTGTTCACAATTTTGCTTTAAGTATATAAGCCTTGGAATCCACAAAGAGTTCATCAGTACAATGAGCATAACTCTTCAATCCATTATCTAGTGTGGGACATTGGACAATCCAGAGAAGTGCATTTGAGATTTGCCACACACACACACAGATACTGACATGGAGGAAGGAGGCAAAGACTAGAAAGACAAGAAATTTTGTTGTTTTATGAAAAAAGGCGTGATGCGATGACTCATCACTAAATAAGGTATTTTTTTTTTGCGAACTGACCACCAAGTCAGCATTTGAACCAAAATCTGTTAAAAATGCGCTAGAACACCTTCTGTTATCGGTCAAACATTGTTTTGTTGACAGCATTTGAACCAGTGGGAATCTTTAATTTGGACCATCACTGGATTTTTACTTCCTGTGCTGTTGTGGGGTTTATATGAAAGCCGTTGATGTTTCTTATTGTCATGTGGCACAGCATTGTTTTGTGTATGTATTTCAATCCATTCCTTTTTACAACATTTTTATATAAAATGTTTAGTGTCTATATACTGCGGCATATCTTTTGTCACTGTTATGAGCTAATGTTAAAAAGCTGTGATAAGTTTTGTAAGCTGTTCTCATATCTTTGTCTTGCTGTTCCCCATGTCGGAAGAAGTGCTATTTTAGATGATGGGGTAGCATGTGTGTATATGTGTGTGTGTGTGTGTGTGTGTGTGTGTGTGTGTGTGTGTGTATGGATGCCTGTGACGTGTGTGTGCAAGCATGTGTGTGTATGTGTGTGTGTGTGTGTGTGTGTGTGTGTGTGTGCATTCAAGTTTGTTTGCTCGTGTCAGCATACTGGCATCAGTGTCTGTATCTTTAGATGTCAAGACATGCTCATTCAAGGTTACTTTCTTTGTCGTCTTAAAACTGTAATATTACATGCGTTTTCTTTACATAGGCATCATGATGTCAGTATCACATCTGGATGTGACAGTGTTACCCCTCTTGCTCCTTTGTCCCCAAATAACTGCTGATTGAAAACCAAAAGTGATGATATTTCAGTTGTTCAAGTGTTGATGAGTAAAACGTTATTTTTCTTGTTCCATGTGGTTGTTCAAATCTGTATGTGGATTGATCGATCGTTATTAAGAACTTTGATCAGGGAATCAGTCACACAATGCTTCATTCCAGTATAAAAAAAAAAACAAAAAAAAGTCATACATTTTACTCTGGGACAGCAAGCAGAACTTATTTCAAAGATTCAAGTTGGAAACAGGCAAAACTATTTGTGTTCTTGGTTATCCATTCAAAGATACACAAGAAGATAGAAACCATGGAAAAGTGCCTACATCACACAACAAACAACAGTCTTTAAAAGGCATTTGGAATAACAACTAAGGAAAGTAAAGAAGGAATGAGTTTCAAAGTAAAGGTGCAAATGATATGAAATGAAACGTTGATTTTTTTTCCAAGCTATAATTACAAACTATTTAAAGAGAGAGAAAAGGCACGATAACAAATTGGGAGTCGCATGATGTCATTGTCTGACTGGGGCTCGACTACAACTCTCCTCTCTCTTGCATGGTTTGTGTCGAGTTGTACAGGTGTAGGATTTTCGTAGATGTGTGGGTGACAGGAGCCATAGGCCTAGGGTGGCTTACATTCACTACATCGGTGACTTTCTTGGGAGGGCATTTTGTTTCTTGCACTGCAATGTACACTGCTTTTTCTGGGATTCATGGACCATTATGTGTCCCTCTGTTGAAAGTTGAAAAGCAGTTTAATTCAGGGGACGTTACCTGCTGTACTGATAATACTGTGTGACCAAGGAGGGCTCTGATTATCTCTGAATTGTGTCAATTTCACCACCCCCCTTTCGCCAGTGATTGTTTAGGACTTTCATTTTCCATGGTGATGAACACAGATTCAGAAAGAGTCGTTCATGTAACGCTCGCCTTGATGAAAGATAAGAAGAGGATAGTCGCTCAGTGAACATTTTGGATTCCTTTGATGAAGCGTTGAATGAATATGAATGGGAATCAAAGCATTGTGTATTCTGAGCATTATCGAAGCAGGGTGAGTTGAAAACTAACTATGCAGGACTGCACTGAGGCAGAGAAAGGCATCAGAATGTATGGGCCATTGCACTGAAGAGCTGGTCGCATCTGTGGAGGGGGTGGTAAAGACTGCAGGGCTGATTGATGGTTACGATGTCACATAGTGTAACTCAACTGATTGATGGTTATGATCTCACATGGCGTGACACAACTGATTGATGGTGATGTGATTTCACATGGTATGAGACATTGAAGTGTAAGGCCCACCTGACGGTCTACAGACGGTGTGACATATCACCATGGCGACACACACAGACAGGCAGTCACTGGGCAAACTGACTTTACTTTGGCAGGGCGGTAGAGAAGGGAGAGAACCTTGTGGCACTGATGGTTTTACGCTAGGCTGTGGCGACTGCACTGGCCACTGCGAGATGCAGCAGCTCTGCGTTTGTTACGATCAAACCCACGACACTGTATACTGAATGAGGCAGTGAACAGTACACGGTAAATAACGAACAAGAACGGTAACTCTTGTTCCCATGATGAAAATTATGAAATACACGCCTGTAACACCAAAACGAATGCTGCTTACGACCACGCATCGCCTGGCTTGGTTACTAACTGATCCCCCCCCCCCCCCCCCCCCCCCCCCCCCCCCTCCCAAAAAAAAAAAAAAAAAAAAAAAGTGAAAGCCATCAAGGGGAAAAAAAAAAAAAGAGATGAGTGTATCAGACTTGATCGGACATGAAGGAAAAAATGACCGTTTTTGAGGGTTACCTCTATAGCATGGGGTCAGGCCTTTTATGACCTCTGTGAGCAGTCAGCTAGGCTGTGAACACGATTAGCATTGAGAGAGAAGCTTCTGTGTTCATTCAGGATGATGTAGCCCATCACAAAGGCATGAAGCTCTGTGCAGTTTGGGACTTTGGTTGTGCATTTCAAGAGAATGCCTAACGTGTTTCTTCAGATAATTTTCAGATCTGGACGTTTGTCAGCGTATGGATGGCGATTGCCAATACTGTGCCAACCTGATTGTAATAGCCAGATATCACATCGGGGTTTCTTTTAGCCAGCTCTTTCGGCTGTTAGTTTATGGAATGAGTATCCAGTTACCCCCCCCCCCCCCCCCCCCCCCCCCCGCCCCTCCCCCCTCCCCAAGCTTCAATTCAACAAACTGATAATGGGAGAATGAATTGCGTGTCGTGGAATGTTTTGTTATGGGGGTTTATATGAAGGCATTGTTATGAAACACATGGTCATCAAAATACACGTTTTGTGTCTCAGCTATGGTTTCTGTGTGTTAGCTGGCATGCTGAAAGCAATGGTTGTTGTCGCTTCGAGGTTTCTTTTCGTTTTTTCTTTTTTTTATATACTTGGGGATTGATGGAAGTAAGTGTGCTGTAAACACACAACACACACACACACACACACACACACACACACACACACACAAACACACTGCGGTATATCTCTATTTGGTATCAAGGGAGGACCGATACAGTCAGTCGTGTCTCACTGATGAATCCGAATCAGTGGATGAAAGGCCTCTGGGCCGGCAATTTGACTGGTTCTGGTTTCAAGATAAAATACGATAGTCCCCATAGGCTACGTCGCTGGAAAGGGATTCTATATCGATAATCTAACGCTCCCCCCCCCCCCCCCCCCCCCATCCCCCCTTTTTTTTTCTTCTGCATACGCAGGCTGATATTCTTGCGGACACTCCCTGTATAGACAGGCAAGAATGTAGTTTTGTGTGTATGACCGTTTCCTTTTATCCCGCCATTAAGACAGCCATACTCCAACTTCGGGAATGGTGCATGCTATGTGTAACGTGTCATCCATACCAACGGCCAAACTGGCCTTCTCTTCCGAAAGTTGGTGATGGGATTTTACATGTGTGCAAGATGTTATGCGTGCGTTCACACACGGAACCTCGGTTTATAGTCTCATTTGAAGGACTGTATGGGAAATGGAGTCAGAACCAATGTTAACTCCGAGGAAAAAAAAAATCCCCCTGTACCGATCGAAACGGCCCAGCGGAGATTCGAACCAGCACCCCAGGATCACCAAGATTACGAGTCCGGCGCTCTACTACTACTGAGCTATTCCGGCCTCCACCAAACGGTCTAATTTTTCGTTCCCATTTTCTTTCTTTCACAACACTCACACCCATACCCCATACCCCCCCCCCCCCCCCCCCCCCCCCTCCCCCCCCCCCCTTTTTTTTCCCAATCTTTGCCAAGTCATTGTTGTCATGACGGAGGAATTTCTAAGCATCCAATTGTGTTCCCCCCAGTAGGCCTTCTGATTTGCACACACATGCACATACGGAGTGTTATTCTCTCTCTCTCTTTGTCTCTCTCTCTTTCTCTCTGCTTCACCCTCTCTGTTCCAGTCTCTCTCTCCATCCCTGCCTGCGCGTGTTGGGGTGTGTGTGTGTGTGTGTGTGTGTGTGGCGCGCGCGCGCGCGCGCGCGCGCGTTCTCTCTCTCTCTCTCTCTCTTGACCTTTTGACCTCCCCCTACTTGTTTTCTTCCATCTTTATGTAGGCCTACTTGTGTGTATGTGCTTGTGCATACGTGCGCGCGCGCGCGCACGTGTGTGTGTGTGTGGTGTGTGTGTGTGTTTGTATGTGTGTGTGTGTTTGTGTGTGTGAGAGAGAGAGGGAGGGGGAGAGAGAGAGAGGGAGAGAGAGAGAGAGGAGGGGGAGGAGAGACAGGCAGAGAGAGAGAGGGAGGGGGAGAGAGAGAGAGAGAGAGGGGGGGGAGACAGGCAGAGAGAGAGAAGAGAGGAGAGAGAGATGTTCAGCATCTAGATCTGAATCATCATTTCCAGTTTGCTGGTGTAGTGTTGTAGCAAATACCAGATCGGGTTCATTTTGAAATAGAGGGTCTTTATGCATCATTCACCACCACACACACACACACACACACACACACACACAACAACGCACGCGCGCACACACACACACCACACACACACACACACGCACGCAAGCACGCACGCACGCACGCGCGCACACACACACACACACACACACACACATTCAACATGACCAGCGTGCGCGCCGCGCACACACACACACACACACACACACACACACACACACCCGCACAACACACACACACACACACACACACACCACACACACACACACACACCACACACACTCACACAACACACACACCACACACACACACACACACACACACACACCACACACACACACACACACACCCGCACACACACAAACAACACACACACACACACACACGCACACACACACACTCACACACACACAAACACACACACACACACACACACACACACACACACACACACACACACACACACACACACACACCACACACACACTCACACACACACACAAACACACACACACACACACTCACACACACAACACACACACACACACACACACACACACACACACACACACATCCACACACACACACCACACACACACATACACACACACCACACACACACACACCCACACCACAACACACACACACACCTACACACTCACACACACACACACACCACACACACACACACAACACACACAACACACACCACACACCCAGTACCAGACTGAGAGGGGGACGTACACAGGGGGGTCATCCGTGGATCTGAAGAGAGAGAGAGAGAGACCGATGACACAGAGGATGAGAGAGAGAGACACAGAGAGAGGAGAGATGAAGAGAGGGAGAGAGAGACAAAGAGACAGAGACAGACAGACAGACAAAGAGACAGAGAGAGAAAGGGGATCTAAGCTAAGCACACAGACACACACACCACACACACACACACACACACAGAACAAGGGGAAGAGAGCTAGAAGAAGAAGAAGAACACACACACCACAGAAGAGAGAAGAGAAGACGAGAGAGAGAGAGAGAGAGAGGACAGAGACAGAGACAGAGAGACAGACAGACAGAGAGACAGAAAGAGAAGGGGATCTAAACTAAGAGGACACACACACACACACACACACCACACACACACACACACACACACACACACACACAGCCGATCGGAAAACTAAGCGGAACTACACACACACACACACACACACACACAACACAAACACACATACACAGAGAGAGAGGAAGAGAGAGAGAGAGAGAGAGAGAGGAGGAGAGATGAGAGAGAGAGACAGACAAAGAGAGAGAGTCGATCGGAACATTCTGAGGTGGAAAGGACTCATTGCAACCTGATGACGAAACGAAAAACAACTTCGGAACTTTAAAAAAGAAAAAAAAAAAAAAAAAAAAAAAAAAAAAAGAAAAAAGAAAAAAAAAGCAACCACGAGCAAACCTCAACACAAACAAGGGCACAGGAACGGGGGAAAAAAACCCCGGACGAGGAAATCTAAGCCGTACTGTTTTGCACGCAGCTGTCGCCCAGCGAACACGTAAGTTTGTAGATCTCCTCCCCCATAATCAAAAGGGGCTCGTCCACACAGCACGTGCGACGTTCCGAATCAGGGCGCGCGCGCGCGCGTGTCTTGTGACGTCAGTCTCCCCTCAGACCGGAGTTTGGGGCCGGAAACGCACGAAGTGGTGTGTGTCGTGACCAAGCCTTCGGAGCAAATAATGGTACATCCTGTAACTTTAGGTGAGTCCCTTGATATCTGTGCTCCCGTGAAAATGGGGAGGACTGTTTGTTGTTGTTGTTGTGGTTTTTTTCTTCTCGAACTACAGAAATAATGTATAGTTATAGATCAAATACTGGCCGAAATTTTTAGCTTTAATGTGTGGATAGAATTTCATGTATGTGTATGCTGTATAAATTGGAGACTGATTTATTAAATGAGGAGAAAAACAACACAAGCAGGTAATGGTTTGGTTATTAAGGTGCCACATAAATTTGCTTAAAACACGTACATGTATATAAATATAATGTATGCGCACATAAAAAAAGCACACACACACACACACACACACACACACACACACACACACACACACACACACACACGCACACACACACGCACAGAGGCACGCACGCTTGCACGCATGCAAGTTGCAAACACACACACACACACACACACACACACACACACACACACACACACACACTCACACGTACACTGACAACCAGTGTCACCTAAGAGAGAGAGAGAGAGAGAGAGAGAGAGAGAGAGAGAGAGAGAGAGAGAGACAGAGAGAGAGAGAGAGAGAGAGAGAGACAGACAGACAGACAGACAGACAGACAGACACAGACAGAAAGGCAGGCAGACTCCTCGACCTCAACAGCAGCCTTGTATACATCCTTGTATTCTTCCAACGGTCTTCAACATCGTCGGCTCTGGAATTCAAAAAGACTCAGCAAAACTGAACAGCACTAAAGTGCCTGACCTTTGAACTGCACGACAAGTTTGAAGGCTACACACACACACGCACGCACGCACGCACACACACACACACACACACACACACACACACACACACACACACACACACACACACACGCACGCACGCACGCACGCACACACACACACACACACACACACACACACACGCATAGAGAGAGAGAGAGAGAGAGAGAGAGAGAGATCGTAACGCTTACTGAGCCCACGTTACCTGTCATTGACAGCCACTCACCCTTTCCCGTCCACCTGTAGTAGCTCAAACAGCACATACAGAATGCCCTATTTCACCAACGCTATCGTTACTCAGCCACATTCTCATTTTTAAACATTTTGATTGCCATACCAGCTGAACGAAACTACAATGACATCTCCATGAAATGAATGCACGATCAGTTTCCCCCCCCCCCCCCCCCCCCCCCCCCCCCCCCCCCCCCCCAGTATATTCTTCTGTCATCCTGCGTGCACGTGCAACGTGGGCACTCCCTGTGGATCCGGAAAGAAGGGTCCAAGTCATAAAACATGAGGTGTGATCGCGATATTCTAAACGTCAGATACACTGATCACTGCTGGAGTCACCGCTGAACAAGTGCGACCTGACCATCCAGCAGCACAGTGGACCGTGTGGATGTCTGCTGACGTTGGTTAGGAAAAGGAAACTACGTTAGTATGACCACGTCACAAGATCCATTGGCGTTGCTAAACCAGTCCTCCAGGGAACTGTTGAGAGAGGGAGACGGAAGGGAAAATAGAAGAAGAAGGAGGAGGAGGAGAAGAAGAAGAAGAAGAAGAGGGGGAAGAAGAAGAAGAAAAAAAGGAGGAGGAGGACACACAACAACAACAACAACTGGACTGACAACGTTACAGAGTGGATGGAGATACCATTTGAACAGACCCAAACTTTGAAACAGAGCCGACAGTGCGTCGCCCCAATGACGTTTCAGGAAGTTACGGTAGAAGAAGCCCGCTACTTTGCGAAGCATCATTTCATACCCACAGAGCATCAATTCACACACACACACACACACACACAAATCATCCACTCGGCGAGATGTGGGTCTATCTAGTTCCGCGCGGCCGATCAGTAACTTTCCGCAGCGCTTAGCAGGCCTGGTGTGACGTTCTGTGTTAAGGTGAACCAAGCACTGCGAAACAGACACCCTTTCACATCATTGTCAGCAGCATTGCAGGTTGTCCCAATGTGAGTGGTCTCATGGCAGCTAAACAAGGCATGATAACCCCAGCTTAACAGCCGGCATGGGAACTCTGACACAACGAAAAATACGCTGGACTAGCTAAGCTAGATTTACCGACGAAAATTCAATCCGTGTCTGAATTTCATTGGGCAACAGGCCGACCTGATCCGAAGTCCAGGCTTGCGCGCGCGCCCTTGGTTTCCAGATTCAGATGGTGAAACAAAGACAGTATTGTTTGTTCGAAGAGTTCCTACCGTATTAGCTGAGCGGCCCAACCAATTCACTGTGAGACAGTGTGGATGAGAGATTTGACCCTCTGGACTTTTTCATTCTGGGTTTTCGATCACCGTTCGGGGCAATGTGAACGTCGACATACAGCGGCAGCCTTTTGGTTACGCTTTAATGAGTGGACCTTTTACTGTGCCACGTGCGTCTGCCAGTTTGCTCAGACTAGGCCTGTATGTCTTACATACCGATGAAGGGCGACAGGAAAGGGAGAGAACGCCTCTCGAGATCAGGCGAGCCAACACAGAGCTGTGCTAAGTGGGAAATGTGACACGTACTGACAGGAGGCACAAACGGTGGTTTGGGATCCAACTGATTCACTCGCTCGTACAGCGCGGTATGTTGAATGCTAATTTGTTAAGTGTGATCTTCTTCTTGGTTTGTGAACCCTACGAATTCCTTTTTTTCCCCCCTTT
>JADBJO010000690.1:280866-298366 GCA_016801955.1 Conus betulinus | reverse complement strand
TGAGTGAATGTGTACCCTTACACAAGGAAACAAATTGATGGTGCTGTACAGAGGACTTGCTCAGTGTCGGTGTACTGACAGGAGACCTTATCTGAGTGAAGTGTGTACTGTACATCCCCTTGAGTTTTTTTTTGTGTTTGTCGTTGCAACAAAAGAGCAAAGTGAACGTGGTCATCCTGTGTCTGTAACATTGCTTTCCTCCTTCCTGTCGGAACGGATTTGACCACCGTGAGGTAAGTCGTTTGACGTGCTTTAGCTCACGTTGACTGGCTTGTGTGTACTGTACAGAGGACCTTGAGTGATTGTGTACTGTACAGGGACCTTGAGGGAACGAATGTGTACTGTACAGGGGACTTTGAGTGAATGAATGTGTACTGTACAGAGGACCTTGAGTGATTAAATGTGTACTGTGCCAGGGGACCTTGAGTGAATGAATGTGTACTGTACAGGGGACCTTGAGTGAACGAATGTGTACTGTACAGGGGACCTTTGAGTGAGTGAATGTGTACTGTACGGAGGACTTTGAGTGAACGAATGTGTACTGTACAGGGGACTTTGAGTGAGTGATGTGTGTACTGTACAGAGGACCTTGAGTGAACGTGTACTGTACAGGGGACTTTGAGTGAATGAATGTGTACTGTACAGAGGACTTTGAGTGAACATGTACTGTACAAGGGACTTTTGAGTGAGTGAATATGTTACTGTACAGAGGACCTTGAGTGAGTGAATGTGTACTGTACAGGGGACCTTTAGTGAATGTATACTGTACAGAGGACCTTGAGTGAGTGAATGTGTACCACAGAAGGAACCTTGAGAGAGTGAATGTGTACTATACAGAGGACCTTGAGTGAAGTGAATGTGTACTGTACAGAGGACCAAGAGTGAGTGAATATGTGCTGTACAGACCTTGAGTGAGTGAACGTGTACCGTAGAGGGAACCTTGAGTGAGTGAATGTGTACTGTACAAGGGACCTTGAGTGAGTGAATGCGTACTGTACAGAGGACTTGAGTGAGTGAATGCGTACTGTACAGGGGACCTTGAGTGAATGAATGTGTACTGTACAGAGGAACTTGAGTGAGTCAATGTGTAATGTACAGAGGACCTTGAGTGAGTGAATGTTTGCTGTACACCGGACCTTGAGTGAGTACACGTGTACTATACTTGGGACCTTATGTGAGTGAATGTGTACTGCACAGGGGACCGTGAATGAGTGAATGTGTGCTGTAAGGGGATCTTGAGTGAGTGAATGTGTACTTTACGGAGAACCTTGAGTGAGTGAGTGTGTACTGTACAGAGGACCTTGAGTGAGTAAATGTGTACTATACAGGGGACCTTGGGTGAGTGAATGTGTACTGTCAGTCAGTCAGTCAATCCCCTGACCGCTGGGGTCGTTGGGGGGACGTGATGAGGCAGCCGCCGTTTCTCTCCAGGCTCTTTTGTCGGTGGCTGTCTTGAGGAGATCTGGCATGGTCATTTTGGTCCAGTCCTGTATATTGTCGGACCAGCTCTTCTCTGCCGTCCTGTGCACTGAATGTGTACTGTACAGAGGACTTTGGGTGAGTGAATGTGTACTGTACAGAGGACCTTGAGTGAATGAATGTGTACTGTACAGGGGACCTTGAGTGAATGAATGTGTACTGTACAGGGGACCTTGAGTGAATGAATGTGTACTGTACAGGGGACCTTGAGTGAATGAATGTGTACTGTACAGGGGACCTTGAGTGAATGAATGTGTACTGTACAGGGGACCTTGAGTGAATGAATGTGTACTGTACAGGGGACCTTGAGTGACAGAATGTGTACTGTACAGGGGACCTTCAGTGAATGAATATGTACTGTACAGAGGACCTTAAGTGAATGAATGTCTTCTGTACAGAGGAGCTTGAATGAGTGAATGTGTACTAATGAGTGAATGTGAAATGTGCAGAGGACCTTGAGTGAATGTGTACTATACTGAGGACCTTGAGTGAGTGAATGTGTCCTGCAGAGCTCTTTATTGAGTGAATGTGTACTGTACAGGAGATCTTGAGTGAATGTGTACTATACAGGGGACCTTGAGTGAGTGAATGTGTACTGTATAGGGGACCTTGAGTGAATGAATATGTGCTGTACAGAGGACCTTGGGTGAGTGAATGTGTAGTGTACAGGGGACCTTTAGCGAATGTGTACTGTACCGAGGACCTTGAATGAGTGAATGTGTACTGTACAGAGGACCTTGAGTGAATGAATGTGTACTGTACAGAGGACCTTGAGTGAATGAATGTGCACTGTACAGAGGACCTTGAATGAGTGAATGTGTACTGTACAGGGAACCTTGACTGAGTGAATGTGTACTGTACAGAGGACCTTGAATGAATTAATGTGTACTGTACAAAGGACCTTGAGTGAGTGAATGTGTACTGTACAGGGGACCTTGAGTGAATGTGCACTGTACAGAGGACCTTGAGTGAATGTGTAATGTACAGAGGACCTTGGGTGAGTGAATGTGTGCTGTACAGAGGACCTTGAATGAGTGAATGTGTACTGCTCAGAGGACTCAAAAGCGTAAATGTGTACTGTACAGGGAACCTTGAGTGAATGTGTACTGTACAGGGAACCTTGAATGAGTGAATGTGTACCTGTTCAGAGGACTCTAAAGCGTAAATGTGTACTGTACAGGGGACCTTGAGTGAATGTGTACTGTACAGGGGACCTCGGTTGAGTGAATGTGTACTGTACAGAGGACTTGAATGAGTGAATGTTTACTCTACAGAGGACCTCGACTGAGTGAATGTGTATTGTACAGGGAATCTTGAGTGAATTAATGTGTACTGTATAGGGGACTATGAGTGAGTGAATGTTTACAGTACAGGGGACCTTGAGTGAGTAAATATGTACTGTACAGGTGACCTTAGGTGAGTGAATGTGTACTGCACAGCGGACCTTGAGTGAGTGAATGTGTACTGTATAGAGGAGCTTGGGTGAGTGAGTGTGCGCTGTAGGGGGTCTTGAGTGAATGAATGCGTTCTGTACAGGGAACCCTGAGTAATCTGTACTGTACAGGTGACTTCGAGTGAGTGCTCTGTACTGTACAGGTGACTTCGAGTGAGTGCACTGTACTCACAAACACCCATCCACCCACTGTCACACACACACACACACACACACGCGCGCGCGCACGCACGCACGCACGCACGTACGCACGCACGCACGCATGCATGCACGCACACGCACGCACGCACGCACGTACGCATACACACACACACACACACACACACACACACACACACAGAATAATGATGCGTATTGTGCCATCTTCCTAAATTCACTTTTGCACACTATAACCTGTGCTAGATCAAGCTTTGAATGCAGCCGAGCTCGGTGCAAAACGGGAGGACAGATGAACCAAATATTATTTTGATTTCAGGCGAGAGATTTCAGTTCAGTCTCGAAGTCTCGTCCAAGAACGATAAGCGAATTCTAGGTCCGTGCGTTCAGTTTCACACAGGACAGATTTTTCTCCCTTTCTCGACTCTAAATGGTGGTCTGTCCTGTTTTGTTTTGTTTTGTTTTGTTTTGCTTTTTTTTTTTTTTTTTTTTTTGGGGGGGGGGGGGGGGGGGGGGGGGGGGGGGGGGGGGGGGGGGGGGGGGGGGTTGGGGGGGGGGGCAGGGGGGCCGGGGGGGGGGGGGGGACGTTCCCGAAGTCTGTACTGTTTGCTTAGAACGCAGCGTAAAAAGATCTCACGGCAGGAAGGAAATACGTGGAAAAAAAAAAGGAATAAACAGACGCCGATGTGCTGTGTCTGAACAGAGGGCCCGAATATGACATAGACCGGATCGGATCTGCCATACCAGGGAAGTTGAATAACTACTCTGCAGTTATCGCTTAGGTCAGGCATCGGCGAAATCCTGTCCGCGAACTCTCACCCCATCTTTCCTTTAAAGAAAAAGAAGAAAAAAAAAAAAAAAAAAGAAAGAGAAAAAAAAAATAGAAAAGAAGAAAAGAAATAGAAAGGAGAAAAGAGGAAAGGAAAACCCCCCCCCCCCCCCCCCCCCCCCCCCCCCCCTCACCCCCCCCCCCCCCCCCCCCCCCCCCCCCCCCCCCCCCCCCCCCACCCCCCTCCCCCCCCGAAAGAATAAATAAAAAATGAAATAAAAAAAAAATGAAAAGCGAAAAAAATTGATATTAAAGAACAAACATAACTCTTGTTTCCATGATGAAAGAAGTACAGGCCCATAACTCCCAGACGAATGGTTTAGCTTAACGACACCACACCAAAACCACGTGTGTATGTGTGTGTGCGTGTGTGTGTGTGTGTGTGTGTGTGTGTGTGTGTGTGTGTGTGTGTGTTGTGTCTTTTCACACACACACACACACACACACACACACGCACGCACACACACATGCGCACGCACACGCACACACACACGCGCGCGCACGCACGTACGCACGCACGCACGCGTACACACATTTACACACACACTCTCTCTTTCTCTCTCTCTCTCTTCTCTCTCTCTCTCTCTCTGGGGGGTTGTGATTGGCGTCTGCTGAGAACAAGTTGTGCTGCGCTTTGCTCCTGTAAATCGGTGAAATTTGCCGTGTTTGATGGTCTGTAGAGTGTTGGTAGTCTGCAAGTGCTTAGCTGAAGGACAATGCCGGTGGAACCTTTGTGTTTTAGGGCAGAAATGTGGTTCCTTTCTGTGGATTTTTATCAACTTTGTGTTTCGTCGGGTTCAAGCCATTGTTGTGATTCCGACATAGAGGCTTCCAACGAAACAGGCCGGTGTCTTGGCAGGTTTGCTCTTCACTCAATTTTTCTACATGATTTTCTGCAGTTGTGCGGGGATGTGGAATCAAACCCTGGACCTACGAAAAGTGACAGCTCTTTGCGCTAGTCAAGACTGAGGAGCGTTTCTGATCCTAACAACAGTTCTGCCTCCGGAGCCTCTCCCAAAGTGAGTACTCCAACTTGTCTTAAGGAGCCAACACTGTCTCGGATGATGAAAACCATGTCCGAAATGAACGATTCCCTAACTCTAAAATGACTTGATTAGAGATGACATGAAACAGGTTCGTGACGACTTTTGCAGGTTAAGTGTAAAGATGGATGAGTTGAAAGAAGAGTTAGGCACGCCGAAAGAAGAAAATACAAAGTTAAAGCAGGACAACGACTCTCTGAAGAACACTGCAGATGACCTCGCCAAGAAGGTAGATGATCTAGAAGGCAGATCGAGGCGTAATCACCTCATTTTCTACGGTCTGGAGAAGAGAAACGGGGAGACCAGCGAACAGTGTGAAGGTGTGCTGCAAGACCTGATCACAGACAAGCTGGGGTTGACTTGCGACAATGAATTCGACAGAGTCCACAGGCTGAGCTCCAAACCCAACGCCCCTGTGATCACCAGGTGCACCTTCTTCAAGGACAAGGCTAAAATCCTGAGCGCCTAGATGACATTAAAAGGCACAAGAATCTCTGTGGGTGAGGACTTCACTTCCCGAGTGCGTGAAATACGACGCAAACTGTCTCCTCATCTGACGGACAAAAGAAAACAGGGGCTCAAAGGTTTTTGATCATTTGATTGTTGATGGTCAGAAGTTTGGTCTTGACCATCATGATAATTTTGTACAATCAAAATGGCAGTCAGGCCGGCCTTCTGGAAAATGTAACTATCACGTCAGTCCAATCATTCATGAAATTAACCCTGTGCATCTGTCAAGCTCGGAAGCCCAAATTAACTTTACACCGTTTCTAGCCTGTCTTCTGATCCGCGAGTGCAAGCAAGCGAGCGTACATCACCGTCAGTGGGGACTCATGTTGCACGTGCTGTGATAGGGATGGGGGTTTCTGAACAGGTTGACGGCGTTTACCCAGGCCGTTGTGGCGTTGGTGACCGTATCGCTGTGTTGGGGTCAGTGTCAGTGGCGACTCAAGCTTCACGTGCAGTGACAGAGGTGAGGGGCACCGTACATGCTGACAGATGTGCTCGGGTCGTCGCAGTGACAGTGACAGTGTCGACGTTGACGCTAACTGTGTCTCCGGTTCAGATTTTTCAGTCAAGAAAAATGTAAATGACAATGTTGATGATGCCGTCACTGTTAACATTGCAAATACAGTTTTTGAGGATGCTATTGCTATTGATGATGCTAATACAGGTGTTACATTTAAAACATTTTCGTTCTTACATTGGAACATTCAGGGATTAATGTCAAAACTGTATGACGTAGATTTTCTTTCTTTCGTGTGTTCTTACGATTTTGTTTGTCTGGCGGAAACGTTTCATGAGTATGTTACACCTGACAAGTTTCCAGGTTACACGTTATTCAGTGAACCTGCCGTTAAGTTATCCAGACAAGGAAGACGCTCTGGTGGTGTTCTGTGTTTAATAAGGAAAGAGTTAGAACAATATGTGACAAAGATAGATGCAAATCATTCAAATATTCTTTTATTAAGAGTAGATAAATCATTGTTTGACCTACCTAAAGACATGATATATGTTTGTGCTTATGTGCAACCAGAAGGTTCACCATGTTATACGTTTTTTTTTTATGTTGATAACAGTATTGTTAATTTGGAAGATTGTCTCATCAACTGCATTGTGACATTAGAGGATGTGTATATTGTGCTGTCAGGGAATGTTAACAGCAGAACGTCGAATATTTCGCCGAACTTCATTTCAAGCGAGACTACATCACTTTACAAAAGCGCTTCCGTAAATGTTGGAAGACAATCACAAGACAGGGTTTTAAATCCTTACGGTAAATGTTACTAGATTTGTGTACTGCTTTAAATTTATGTATATTGAACGGTATGTGTGATGGTGACCTCCATGGTTGCTGCACGTACATTTCCGACGTTGGCAGTGGTGTTGTTGATTATTTCGTGATGTCATACGATTTGTTTTCAATTCTTTGTGATTTTTGTCGCATGTCTGTTTTGGAAAAAAATTGACTCCAATCATATGCCTGTAAGGATGTCCTTGCGTTTACCAGCTGAAAACACCCCTGTTCCGAAAAAAAAAAAAGAAGTAGAAAGATATGCTTTTGACAAATTTGTCTGGAATGCAGAAAATGCAGAGTTATACTTGAATTTTATAAAATCTGAGGATACAAATTTACGTCTGAATGCCACCATTGATTTAGTTGATGTCGATGTTAACGAAGCGCTTTCCATTTTAATGAATGCATTAAAAATGGAGCAACGTGTATGAGAAAAAAAATATTGTGGTAAACGATACGTTTAAATCGCAAGATTGGTATGATAAGGAATGTTGTGTAAAGAAAAGAACAGTGCTGATGTTACATAAAAATGGCGGTGCACACTGGATGCAAGTAATCGTGTTTAATATTGTGTAAGTATACGACAGTACAAAAACCTACTGAAAATGAAGGAAAAGATTTTTAGTAATAGTGCCGTTAAATCTTTAGTCGATTCTCTACAAAATCAGCAGGAATTTTGGGAGTAATGTCAACAGAATTTCTCCTAAACGTAGGTACACAAGGAATGATATTACAATCCATGACTGGTTTCAACATTTTAAAACGGTACTTGAAACGGAAGTCGCAAGTTTTGATTCAATTGACGGCTTAAGTGATACCGTAGAGGTAGATAATAATGAGGATAACTGTTTTTAATCGTCCCATCTCTAAAGAGGAAATCCTTCTAGCGTTTAAGAAATTGAAACTTGGTCAATCTGCTGGACCAGATGAAATAATTGGTGAGCTCCTTGAATATGCTTGCGATGACATTATTGATTTTTTTTTTTTTTTTTTTTTTTTTTTTTTGTTAAAATTTTCAATGCTTTGTTTGACAAAAGTGTTTTTTCGTATAACTGGTGTGAATCTCTTATCCTACCACTGTACAAAAAAGGAGACGCAAATGACCCTAGTAATTATAGAGGCATTGCTCTAAGTGACATCAGCAGCAAACTTTATGGTACAGTCATCAATAGTAGAATTCAAGCGTGGGTAACGGAAAACATTACCGGAGATATACAAGCAGGATTTAAAAAGGGTTACTCCACAACTGACCACATGTTCACGCTCATGGCTTTAATACAGAAGCAATTTGCTGCTAATGAGAAAAAAAACTGTACGTTGCTTTCATTGATTTTCAAAAAGCCTTTGATTCAGTAAATCGTAACTTACTTTGGCCAATTTTACTCAAGAATGGGATACGAGGCATAATGTTAAAAATGTATCCAGAGCATTTACAAAGACGTGAAAGCTAGAATTAAAACTGGAAACAGACTGTCGGATGTTATTAACTGCACTGTTGGTGTTAAACAGGGTGATGTATGTAATCCTGTATTGTTTTCTTTATTTATAAACGAATTAGCACTGGAAGTCGTAAGGAAAGGAAGACATGGAGCATGTTTTCAACCTGACGCTTTTGAGTTGTTCATCTTACTCTTAGCTGACGACATTGTCTGAAACTATCGTTGGACTACAGACCCAGCTAAACAGTTTGCAAAACGCAGCTTTCAGTCTAGATCTGCGTGTTAATTTAGATAAAAATAATATTATTGTTTTCAGAAAGGGAGGGTATTTAGCAGCTAGAGAACGATGGACCTATAATGGAGTTACAATGCCTCTTGTAAATATCTATAAGTATCTTGGTATATATTTTTCGACAAAATTGAGTTTTACATGTGTATGTAGAGATTAGCCAGTCGTGGAAAGAACGCTTTGTTAAGTATCATGCAGAAATTGTATCTGCTTAAAAATGATTCCTTGGAAATACTCCTAAAAATTTTTTGATGCCAAAATGCAGCCTATTGTTCAGTATGGGGCAGAACTGTGGGGTTTGGAAAAAAGCTGCTGAACATTGTGAAAAGGTTCATTTAAGTGCTTTGAAACGTTTTCTTGGTGTACACAGGCGTACATCAAATGACTTAGTTTATGGCGAAACAACAGATATCCATTCAGTCAATTCTGTTCTTCGATGTGTAAAGTATTGGTTGAGACTAATCAGCATGGAAGAAAACAGACTGCCACGCAAAGCATATTTGACACTGTTGCATCTTGATGCTAAAGGTAAACATAATTTGGGCAACCAATGTAAAGTTAGGCTTGTTTAAATTTGGTTATGGTCATGTTTGGGTTAATCAGGGAGTAGGAAATGTTCAAATGTTTATTCGTAGCTTCAGACAAAGACTGATTGATTGTAGCTGGCAGGACTGGCAAAGACCATAGCCAAACCAGTGAACGTTCTGAAATGTACTCTTTGTTGAATGGGGTATCTCATTCTGTTGAGCCATACATAGCCCTTAAATTAAAGTCGATCTTTGAAACAGATCACATCTAAGTTCCGATTTGGAGTATCAGAAATAAGAGTTCATTACCTAAGATACAGGGCTCATACTGATCATGATTTAATATGTCCACTGTGCAGAAAATCGAAGGAAGACGAAGTACATTTTGTTTCAGTATGTTCAGAATATTAGAGAGAAGCTTATTCTAGAAAAAATATTATAAGCAGCCCTGTCTCTTCCGCTTGTGTATGCTGATGGCTTCTACCAATGAAAATGTAGTGAAAAATGTGAATCTTTTTCTTTATCACGCCTTTAAGATAAGAGATGTATTATGTTCTTAGCACAGTCTGATTTTGTTTTTTGTTTTTGTTATGTTTGTGTATGGTATCATTTAGTACATTTTTCTTTCCTTGAATTGTTGAATATGCTGCACTCCCCTTCATATAGGGGCTATGGCCAATATATATGAATAAAAGCATTTTCATTTTTTCATTTTTCATTTCATTTCTCTCTTTCTCTCTCGCTCCCCCCCCCACCCCCCACCCCCCCCCCTCCCCCCCCCCCCCCAGACTTACGCACAACGCACAACACACACACACACACACACACACACACACACACACACACACACACACACACACACACACACCCCTCTGTGCATATTACCTCCAGAACAGGTACATTCAGCAGTGTAAAGAGTGACAGGAGACAAGACTACTTTTCCACTTAGGGACAGACTTTTGACCTGAGGTCACGAATGATTCAGTTCGCACGCAACACGGCCACTCGCAGTAACAACGATTCGTCTGGGCCTGCCCAGCCAACTGATTAGTGCGAAAGGCGGAGAATGAGTTCAGTTACTGCTACAAGTAAATAAGTGTACAGCAGAACTGGGCCACTGAGACACTGAGCCACCGAACAATAAGAAGGAACAAAAACAAAAAAAAAAAAAAAAGGAAAAAAAAAAAATCATAACAGAGGCAATGTGTTTCGACTTTGAGGTCTTGTACCGACAAGCGAAGCAAAAGTAAAGGGAGAAAAGAGTAGGCTACAGTGATTTTGAGGCTACCGGAGAGCGTCCTGCAATATACCATGGCAGAAATAGAATGACCACTTCTCTCGACCAAATTTCATTTGAAGTGGATCCGATTCTGGCTTTGTTTTTTTTTTTAAATTTTAAATAATAAAAATATACTGGGCAAAAAAAAAGAAGTGGGTGTTTGAATTAGAACTTTAATCTGGCATAGTGTTTGAATTAGAACTTTAATCTGGCTGTGGGTGTTTGAATTAGAACTTTAATCTGGCTGTGGGTGTTTGAATTAGACCAGACTGTGACTGTGGCATGAAGTAGAGTGGATTATTTATGACTATATGTTTGAGTTAGAACTGATTATGACTGTGATATATTATGGTCATGGGTATCTTGAGTTCAACTGATTATTTTGACCATGATCGTGGGTGTTTTTTACTAATTTTGGCTGTGATTATGGTGGTGGGTGTTTGGGTTTTTTGGCTCTGATTATGGTGGTGGGTGTTTGGGTTTTACTAATTTTGGGTGTGATTATGGTGGTGGATGTTTGTTTTTTTTTTTTTTTTTTTGTTTTTTTTTAATTTTTGCTGTGATTATGGTGGTGGGTGTTTGGGTTTTTTACTAATTTTGGCTGTGATTATGGTGGTGGGTGTTTGGGTCTTTACTAATTTTGGCTGTGATTATGGTGGTGGGTGTTTGTGTCTTTACTAATTTTGGCTGTGATTATGGTGGTGGGTGTTTGGGTTTTACTAATTTTGGCTGTGATTATGGTGGTGGGTGTTTTGGGGTTTACTAATTTTGGCTGTGATTATGGTCGTAGGTGTTTGGGTTTTTACTAATTTTAGCAGTGATTATGGTCGTGGGTGTTAGGGTTTTTACTAATTTTGGCTGTGATTATGGTGGTGGGTGTTTGGGGGTTTTACTAATTTTGGCTGTGATTATGGTGGTGGGTGTTTGGGTTTTTACTAATTTTGGCTGTGATTACGGTAGTGGGTGTTTGAGGTTTACTAATTATGCCTGTGATTATGGTAGTGGGTGTTTTGGGTTTTTACTCATTCTGGCTGTGATTATGGTCGTGGGTGTTTGAAGTGAACTTACTGTGGCTGCGATTATCTCTGTGCGTGTTTAAGTGATTATGGCCGTGACTATGGTCGCGGATGTTTGGGTCTAACTGATTACAGTGTGATAATGGTCGCGAGTCTTCGAAGCAGACCTAACTGTGCCCATAGTTGTCTGAATGAGAAATGACTGGGGATCATATGCATGTTCAGCTGGAACCGACTGTGGGCGCTCGAATTCGATCTGATCGTTGCTGCAGGTGTCTGAATTAGAACCGTTGTGCGGCTGCGGGTGTGTGAATATAGACATGATTCTTACTGTAGACGTTCAATAGGGACTGACTGTGCCTGTGTGTGTGTGTGTGTGTGTGGGGGGGGGGGGGGGGGGGGGCAGGATGATCAGAAAGACCAGCGCCAACAGATCTCCAACTGCCGCACCATCCCCTGTCCGTACTGTGATAGGTCTTTCCGGGCGCAGATCGGCCTGACCAGCCATCTATGCACTCACCTCCCAATCCCAGGATGACGACTAAATGGTCTTCGTCGTCACGACGGACAAACACAGAACACGGAACACGTGTGTGTGTGTGTGTGTGTGTGTGTGTGTGTGTGTGTGTGTGTGTGTGTGTGTGTTATCCTATGTAGGCCTAAACCGGATTCTGGCAGTGGATATTTGAATTAACCCGACGATTCTGGTGGTGGGTGTCCGAATTAAACCCGATTCTGGTTGTGGGTGTCCGAATTAAACCCCATTTCTGGCTGTGGGTGTTCGGATTAAACACGATTTGGGCAGTGGGTGTTTGGATTAAATCCGATTCTGGTTGTGGGTGTTTGGATTAAACCCGATTCTGGGCTGTGGGTGTTTGGATTAAACCCGATTCTGGTTGTGGGTGTTTGGATTAAACCCGATTCTGGCTGTGGGTGTTTGGATTAAACCCGATTCTGGTTGTGGGCGTTCGGATTAAACCCGATTCTGGCTGGGGTGCTTGGATTAAACCCGATTGTGGTTGTGGGTGTTCGGATTAAACCCGATTCTGGCTGGGGTGTTCAGATTAAAAACCGATTGTGGTTGTGGGGTGTTTGTTCGGATTAAACCCGATTGTGGTTTGTGGGTGTTCGGATTAAACCCGATTGTGGTTATTAAAAAAACCGATTCTGGCTGTGGGTGTTTGGATTAAACCCGATTCTGGTTGTGGGTGTTTTGGATTAAACCCGATTCTGGCTGTGGGTGTTCGGATTAAACCCGATTCTGGTTGTGGGTGTTCGGATTAAACCCGATTCTGGCTGGGGTGCTCGGATTAAACCCGATTGTGGTTGTGGGTGTTCGGATTAAACCCGATTCTGGGTTGGGGTGTTCAGATTAAACCCGATTGTGGTTGTGGGTGTTCGGATTAAACCCGATTGGGTGTGGGTGGGATTATTGTGGTTATGGGTGTTAGGATTAAACCCGATTCTGGTTGTGGGTGTTCGAATTATACCCGATTCTGGCTATGGATGCTTCAGTGAGACTACATTGTGGCTATTCGGGTTTAAATTAGAACTGATTGTGTATGGTATTTGAGTTAGACTCCTCATATTGTGGGTGTTTGAATTATCACAGATTCTGACAGAAAATATTTGGATGAGACATGTCGTGGCTGTGATGCATAAATCAGAACTGATTGTGGCTACGGATATTAAATTTTTACTGTAATGCTGATTGTCACCGTGTTTGTTTGAATAAGATCAGATTGTGCGTGTGAGTTTTTGAATTAGATTAGATTGTGGCTGTGAGTTTTTGAATTAGATTAGATTGTGGCTGTGAGTTTTGAATTAGATTAGATTGTGGCTGTGAGTGTTTGAATTAGATTAGATTGTGGCAGTGAGTGTTTGAATTAGATCAGATTGTGGCTGTGTGAGTGTTTGAATTAGATCGGATTGTGGCAGTGTGAGTGTTTGAATTAGATCAGATTGTGGCTGTGAGTGTTTGAATTAGATCATGTTGTGGCTGTGAGTGTTTGAATTAGATCGGATTGTGGCTGTGTGAAGTTTGAATTAGATCAGATTGTGGTCTTGTGTGTTTGAATTTGATCAGATTGTGGCTGTGAGTGTTTGAATTAGATCAGATTGTGGCTGTGAGTGTTTGAATTAGATCAGATTGTGCTGTGAGTGTTTGAATTAGATCAGATTGTGGCTGTGAGTGTTTGAATTAGATCGGATTGAGGCTGTGAGTGTTTGAATTAGATCAGATTGTGGCTGTGAGTGTTTGAATTAGATCGGATTGAGGCTGTGAGTGTTTGAATTAGATCGGATTGAGGCTCTGAGTGTTTGAATTAAATCAGATTGTGGTTGTGAGTGTTTGAATTAGACTGGACGATGGATGTGGGTGTTTCAGCGGACGGGAGCGCAGTTTTGGGGTCATGGAGGCCTTCACCATACTGTGCATCATCCTGTTCCTTGTGCGGCCAGCCGCCGGTCAAGCGGACCACTACGATTTCCACAAAGAGGTCTTTGAAATAGCCCTGGACGCTGGCACCCAGTCTCTGTACGTGGGCGGGATGAACACCGTGTACAAACTGACCGCCAACCTCACCTTGCTTGCCACGAAGACTCTGGAGCAGTGTGATCCGAACTATGCCTGTGACAATCGTGTTCGGGCTCTGGAGGTGGACAATGCCTTGCAGCGTCTGCTGGTGTGCGGGAGCCAAGGACAGTGCTGGTCCCTGGACCTCCGGGACCTCGACAAGCAGCTTCTCACCTCAGAGCATGGGTCGTTCCTGCCCGCAGACACCCGTAGAGTTGGGCTGAAGCAGCTCGACCACACCGGTTCTGGAGACAGCACCGTCAGCAGGTGGATCGTCTCCTCTCACAGTGACGAGAAAAACCGACCTATTTTGTCCATCAGGGAAATCCTGAAGAGCGAGAGAGGAGGCTTTTGTGTGGAGGTACTCCCGGAACGGGCAGGCGAAGATCAGCAAGAACGACAGCTCCTTTTATTTTGATTTCGTGGACGGATTTTGCGTGGACAAAGAGTGCTTTTACCTGACTCTTCAGCAAGTTGACTTGTCCACGCCCAGACTGATCAGTCGCCTGGCTAGCGTATGTGCCGACTCGCTCTTCCCTTACGTGGAGAAACCTATCGACTTAAAGCCGGGTGTCCAGGGACTAGCACTGTCCAGTGACTACCGTCTCTACAACCGCACGGTGGGTGTGACCCTAGGCACGATGGGCAGCGGGGAGCAGGACGCCTACGTCATCATGGTGTTCAGGAAGCCACGGTCTCCGACCAGTGTCAGCGCCGACAGCAGGGGGTTTGTCCTGGGCTTCATTCAGAAGAGCGAGCTGAAAGATTCCTTGAACATCACACGCATGATGTGCCGAGTCGGCGTGCAGAAAGAGGAGCTGCAGACCCCCGACTGGTTCGCGGGGAAGTTCAAGGCCTGTCCGGGGGAGGAGCTGCAGGTAAGATCACCTCACTGCTGTATCCCTTCCTCAGTCTGCAGTTTCGTCTTTTCCATCTATTTTTTTTTTTCCCCTTCCTTCTTCAAATCTATTTTCAATCGACCTCAGTGTGCGGCTTCTTCTTTTTTTTTTGCATTTTTCCTTCCATCTTCAAATCTTCTGTTTTCAATCGTTCTTAGTGTGCAGCTTCTTTTTCTGTACGTTTTCCCCCTTCCTTCTTCAAATCTGTTTCAATCGTTCTTTACTATGAGTTTCCCTTCCAACACCTCTTCAACTCTGCATGTCCCTGTTCGTTGTTTACTATATTTCACACGTTTTTGTATCATATGTATGTTTACCGATTTCGTTAATTCTTCTGCATTCTTCTTCTTTCTTCTTCTTCTTCTTCTTCTTCGTCTTCTTCTTCTTCTTCTTCTTCTTCTTCTTCTTCTTCTTCTTCTTCTTCTTCTTCTTCTTCTTCTCTTCTTCTTCTCTTCTTCCTCCTCCTTCTCCTCCTCCTCCTCCTCCTCCTCCTCCTCCTCCCTCCTCCTCCTCCTCCTCCTCCTCCTCCTCCTCCTCCTCCTCCTCCTCCTCCTCCTCCTTCTTCTTCTTCTTCTTTCTTCTTCTTCTTCTTCTTCCTATTTTGAATGGAATGATGTAATTGCTATGTGACCTTCAGTGCCCTTTCAGTGCCCCTCATTCTGGCTCCCAAGCACCTATCCCACAAGATTTTCCTGACGTAGCCTCAGCACAGGGCAATCCACAAGAGATATCACCGACAAGGCGTTAAGAGGAAACCCACCACAGGAGACTTGGCTCTGCCGCCGAGTGGTGTTCAGTGCTGCCTACCTGATCCAGCGTGCACAGGACATTTACCTGCTTAGCTCCCATACTGATGGCAAACATTGCATAGGCGTGGAGGCAGCCTTCGGGAGGGCGTTACCCTGTTCATCTCAGGATAGTCCCCAACAAGCTGCAGACTGACAGTTTCGACACGAACTCACCCCAGGCACAGACAATGGGGGGGACATTGACAGTGACGGTGGAGTTGCAGCAAAAGCAGGGTATGAAGCGTCCCAGAATTTGAGACTCGATAACAGACAAAGAAAAGGTTATCAATAGGGATGATGCAGTTGATGCTGATGACTTTCGTTCTGATTGGAGACAAACGTCTCAGGTTGAACTCGACGCTTCCATTCACGATCAGATCAGAGCCTCGGTCAGGCTTAGGGAGAGACGGACACTTGCAGTGTTGGGCCAGAAAATTTGAGCAGCACACTGGGAGACACTTCAGTTAGGTGGATAACAGTCAATCCTAGGGTCTCAGTCTTACGGTTTGAAGCGTAGCATACTGAACAACACCAGGTAAGAGTCGACTTGGATTAAAAAAAAAAAAATACAGAAAAGTCATACACGTATTAATGAAGCTAATGGGACTTCAACCCACGATTTCCATGAGGCATTCACTGTACCAAGACGGCTGATTTTATTTCATTTATTAGTTGTTTATTTCTCATTTCTTCTTCTTCTTCTTATTATAAGTGTGTGTGTGTGTGTGTGTGTGTGTGTGTGTGTGTGTGTGTGTGTGTGTGTGTGTGTGTGTTTGCTGCTCCGTTTTCTGATCTCGCTTCTCAGTAACAACATTTTTTTCTTTGCCGCTCATTCCATCCCCCCATCTCTCTCTCTGTCTCTGTCTGTCTCTCTTTCCTTCCCCCAGACTCTATCTCTGTCTCTTCCAGTCTTTCCCCCCCCCCCCCCCCCCCCCCCCTCTTCGACCTGTGCTGTCACAGTTTCAGCCGTTAACGTCACATGTCTTTGACGGGATTCGTCAATGTCACTTGGCTTTGTTGAGAGCTATCAATATCACGTGGTTTTGTTGAGAGCTGTCAGTATAACATGGCTTTGTTGAGAGCTGTCAGTATCACATGGCTTTGTTGAGAGCTGTCAGTATCATATGGCTTTGTTGAGAGCTGTCAGTGTCACATAGCTTTGACGAGAGCTGTCAATGTCACATGGCTTTGCTGAGAGCTGTCAATGTCGCATACCTTTGACGAGAGCTGTCATTGTCACATGACGTTGTTGAGTGCTGTCAATGTCACTTGGCTTTGTTGTGAGCTATCAATATCACATGGTTTTGTTTAGAGCTGTCAGTGTCACATGGCTTTGTTGAGAGCTGTCAATGTCACATGGCTTTGACGAGAGCTGTCATTGTCACATGGCTTTGACGAGAGCTGTCAATGTCACATGGCTTTGTTGAGAGCTGTCAGTGTCACATGGCTCTGTTGACAGCTGTCAGTGTCACATGGCTTTGTTGAGAGCTGTCAGTGTCACATAGCTTTGACGAGAGCTGTCAATGTCACTTGGCTTTGCTGAGAGCTGTCAATGTCGCATACCTTTGACGAGAGCTGTCAATGTCACATGGCGTTGTTGAGAGCTGTCAATGTCACACATGGCTTTGTTGAGAGCTGTCAATGTCACATAGCTTTGACGAGAGCTGTCAATGTCACATGGCTTTGCTGAGAGCTGTCAGTGTCACATGGCTTTGACGAGAGCTGTCAGTATCACATGGCTTTGATGAGAGCTGTCAGTATCACATGGGTTTGTTGAGAGCTGTCAATGTCACATGGAATTGATGAGGGCTGTCAGTGTCACATGGCTTTGACGAGAGCTGTCAATGTCACATGGCTTTGACGAGAGCTGTCAATGTCACATGGAATTGATGAGGGCTGTCAATGTCACGTGGCTTTGACAAGAGTTGTC
>JADBJO010000690.1:260866-268366 GCA_016801955.1 Conus betulinus | reverse complement strand
TCGCAGACTTGTGCGGAGAATATCCTTGGCATGCAATATACGGAATGAAAGCATACGGACCTTCCTTTGAATGTACGTTTTTGGATTCTACAGTTTTTCTCATGTTGTTGCGAATTTAAGAAATATTTAGGCCCTAAGGATTAAAAATGGCACAGAATTAATTGTGCAAAATACCAGTTTAGAAACAGTATGGGCTTTTCAGTTCAATGTAGTTGTAACGAATGAAACACACATTACTTTTTGTGACTTCAGTGACGTATGTATGATTATATTGGTACTGAGGCATTCACATCTCAAAGAGTTTACACGAGATAATCAAGATTTCATCAATCAAGAGAGGTAAGGGGGAAGGTAACTCTCAAACAAAATGATTCGCTTGGTAGGGGTCACCAAGAGAAAAATCATGTGAACATTTTAGCACCTGGCTACATAAAAAACAAAACAGAACAAAACAAAACAAAAACTTCACCATCCTTGCTAAACCACACAAACAGCATATCAATTCATCGTTGGCAGGGTTGGAATATCTTAAACGGTAGCAAGTAATATCAGAAACACCAAATCTAAATTTAAAAAAGAATGTTCAGGAGTGCTTAGACTCTCATGTACACACACACACACACACACACACACACACACACACACACACACACACACATGTGCGCGCGCACGACACACACACACATGCGCACACATGAACGCACGCATGCATGCACGCACGCGCGTGCGCGCGCGTGCGCGCGGGCATACACACACACACACACACATATACACATGCAAACACACGCGCGCACGCGCGTGCACACACACACACACACACACACACACACACACACACACACACACACACACACAAAGCGCGCACGGAAGTCGGGGTTCATAATTATGTTAATAAATCTGCTCAGTGCACTATTTGGGTAGGCTGTTCCGTCACGTGGTATCAGCCCCCCCCCCCCCCCCCCCCCCCCCCTCACGTGTCCTCCTGGTGTCCTCCTGGCTGGGCTGGGACACGTGACTTACTGATGTGACTTGCTGTTTGTGACAGGGGGAACGTGACGGTGCAGGTGAGGGGGGAACGTTTGGACCTGGCGGTTGTGTCCCTTCATCTGACCGTCCATGGTCACCAGGTGAATGAACCGGGCGGATTTTTGCACCCTCCATCCGCACCCCCCCCCCCCCCCCCCCCCCCCCCCCCGCTCCTTCTACCATTCTCTCCACTCCCCATCCATCCTCCGTCCCCTGTCCCCGGCTCTGACTATCTGTTTAAATGGAATCATCACATTCAGAACGAAACTGTTATGCAGTTTTCTCAAAATAGATATTACGGGGAAAGGAGAATTCCCGTTAAGGAAGTGTTTTCGACAGCTCCTTCAGAAGCAGCAGCTGAATAAAAGAGACAGGATGGAACAATAGAATGCAAATATCAATGATGAAATGTCTATCGTAAGAATAAGTCGAAATGTTTTATGGTCCATGTCCATTAGCGTATACATTTTCACCATCTTCTTCTTTCTTAACTTGATAGTCATGTGGTTATTGCCATTCTTTTAGGTATTGTTGCTACTATTGTGATGCTATTATCATTAGGATTACTGTTGTTGTTGTTGTTGTTGTTTTCACGGTTATGGTGATCTTAGATTCTCCCCATTGCTGTAAGCCCCCTCACCCCCTTCTTCCCCCCACCCACTCCCTCTTCCCGGCTTCCGTATTTCAGTTTCTTCTTCATTAATGTGCTTGTGTTGTAATTTACTATCTATTAAGAAAATGCAATAAAATGTTTGTTACAAACAAAATATCTTCTACAGTTAGAATTTCGTTTTCAAAGTTTTTGTTTTCTCCTTTAGAGGATTAAGGAGAGGGGCGGTGAGGGGGGGCTGGGTGGGTGCAGGGTGGGGGTGGGGGATCTAGCTAAATGAAAAAAACAGAACCATGAAGTTTATTGGTGCATGTACCTTGACGAGGGATGACGTGATCCGTGTGTCCTATATTTAGAACATGCTTATGGGTTTTGTTTTTTGTTTGTTTGTTTTTTCCCCGTTCTATTTAGGTGTTTATAATTTCTAAACTGGAAGTCGCTGCATTTACCATAATTATTTTAGTCTTAAAAAAATCAGCGTCCGTTTGGTGTATGATTTTGGACGTCCAAGTCCAGTGAACTAATTTCAGTTTCGATTTTGTGTGTGTGTGTGTGTGTGGCATCAGTTATCTGATCAATGGAGCACCTAAGGCGGTGATCTTTTTCCCCCTAAGGCCGAAATCCACCTCTTTATTTTTTTGGTGCTTCACATTGTCCTCTTCATCTGAAAAAAAAAAAAAAAAAAAAAAACCCGAAAAAAAAAAAACTAACAATTTCCACTATTTTTTTTTGCGTTTTCAGACATGTTGGCGTTTATGAATGATTCAGAGTGATATCTTTAGTGTTTACTCAACACTGAAATGTTCAATTTATCGCTGCGTCTGGTTGAAATTGCATTAAAAGTCAAGAGTATCTGTCCCCAAACTATCATCACGAAAACACAACATTGTGAAAAATGCGCTCTTCTCTGGTTGTTAGTGGTGCATACAGTCTTGGTATACATGTAAGCTGCACGCACGAACACCGCGAACGTGCACACACAACAACTACAACAACAACAACGACAAGAAGAACCCACCGATCTACCCTCGCGCGCGTGCACACACACACACACACACACACACACACACACACACACACACACACACACACACACACACACACACACACACGCACGCACGCACGCACGCACGCACCCCCCCCCCCCCCCCCCCCCCCCACACACACACACACACACCACACACACACACACACACACACACACACACACACACACACACACACACACACACACACACACACACACACACACACACACACACACACACACACACACACACACACACACACACACACACACGAACACACGGCTGTAATCAACAAACACTTGCCAACCCTAAACTCAAACTCACGGTAGTGGGGATGATGAATTAAAAAGATAATTCTTCCTAAAAACCAATCACAATACACAAGTGAATGCAATACTTCCCTTTCTCGTATTCTGCATTTTTTTCTTTGATATAAGATCTTACGGAAGAAAGATTTGTTAAACGAAATTTCCGGTCTTTTTAAAAGGTGTGTGTATGTGTGTGCGTGCGTGCGTGCGTGTGTGTGTGTGTGTTTTAAAGGGTTGTAATTGTTGTTATTTTTGTAACGGCTTGTGAGTTGACTTCAGCGCGGTGACTGCCCTGATATGGCCCTTTGCGGTCGGCGTGGGCTATAAGCAACATTATCTTACCTTACTTAACCTTCTACTGCAGTCTGGTGGTGGACCCTGTCACGACTGCCATGACGTCAGAGACGGCACGTGCCTGGACTGCCTGACCCCTAACGTTACCAACGTCACCCTGACGTCTTCGAGGTCCGCCTTGGTGGGCTTTGAGATGAAAGGACGACAGTCATTGGAGACAGTGGGCCACAACGACACGGCTGGACCAATCAGCATCCCGGTTGTACCGGACCCCATCTTCCGACTGGAGAAGCCTGAAAACAGCTCGTGTCTCTCCGTGAACGAACACAGCACCCTGAGCATTCGGGTGAGAGAGAGAGAGAGAGAGAGAGAGAGAGAGAGAGAGAGAGAGAGAGAGAGAGAGAGAGATGAATGGTTTATTGAGATAAGTTTCCAAAGTCCATTCTCAAGGGGAATTTGGGAGGGGGGGGGGGGGGGGTGTGTTCACAAAGATAGCTGTCAAAGAATAAAAACAAACAATATACATGTTTGGGAAAACAACAACAACAACAGTATCGCAACGAGGAAACCAGATCGCGGACGAAATGTAACACCAATACGACTCTTGTGAATACAACAGGAAACAAGTTCATCCACAGTCATCACGATTTCGGTGTGTAACAGCTAGGCTGTTGCTGGAAGTCGTCTTAACGTGGTCCCAGTGAGAACCGCGAGAGAGCTGTCCATGTTTCCTTTTCATCTCCTGTAGATATGTCAGGATGTCACTAATTGTCACACTGTCTGAACGATCACTCTGTGGCTGCCTCAGCTGAGAAATGTCTTAGGGATCATCTCTCCACTCAGTATCACGATCGCTCCCATTTGCTTCGGCATCTTCAGTTTTGTGCTGCCTGGCAGTCTCGTTAGTTACAGGCGTCGGGTCATGCTCACATACCATGTCACAGACTGTCACAGTCTTGATCACCTCGTCACACAGTCTTGATCAGCACAAGGGCTCCACACAGTCTTGATCAGCACAAGGCTCCACACAGTCTTGATCAGCACAAGGCTCGACAGAGTCCTGATCAACACAAGGCTCCACACAATCTTGATCAACACAAGGCTCGACCCATGTCGATTTCCTGTTGGATGTCATTGTGCCGAGTATCTCGCGGTGGCTGGGACCCGGAGGGAGGGGTGCAGTTGTCATAGAGAAAAATGTCACCGCTGGTAGTTTGGTTGTTGTCAGTTGTGGCAACATGAAAAAAAAAGGCTCGGGTGGCGTCGGCAGAAAAACAAATCCCGACGGAGAAGATGAAAGTTCATTTATCTTTTTCTGCTGTCTCGCTCTGTGAGCCCCAGCTCTGTGTCTGTCCCTGTTCACACTTGTGCTGGGTATTTCCGTCGATACACCGCGCCATGTAAACTTGGAACATCCTTTCTTTTTTTTGGGGGGGGGTGGGGGGGGGGGGGGTTTCCTTGTTTTGTTCTGTGTGCTCTGTGCTGTCATATCTGCTAGGCGATTCGGTGTCGTAAGCAGCAGTCTTTTGGCGTTAAGGGCGTGTATTTGTTTTCTTGTGGGAGCAAAGAGTTACCCCACTTGTTTGTTGTTTATTGCTTACCCTTACCTGCCTCGTTTCATGTTCACTTTCAACCTGGTGTATCGTGCGTGACGTTGCAGGGTGCCCCCGTGCCTCGAGGCATGCGGTACAGGGTCGCCGTGGAAGGGTGTCCCCGCGGCGGCAACGGCTCCTACTCCATCCTGACCACCTCCTCCTCTTCCACCACGTTGTCGTACAGCCTGCGCTCGGTGTGGGGAGTGTCCTCGCCAGCCAGCTCCAGGGTGCCGCCAGCCTGCCAGCAGGGCAGCAGAGCAGGGAAGGCCTCGTGCACGTGGAACGTGGAGGTGGGTGTGACGTGGTGGTGGTGGTGGTGGTGGGCTTGGGGCAGTGCTTGCCCACGGCACGTGCCTGGTTGACCTCACGCTTGTTTTTTGCTTTTGTTCCCTAAACATTCGCAAGAATACCTACATGGTATGGATGGAGGGGAGGGGGGGGGGGGGGGGTGCTTTGCGCATATGCGCACCCGTAAAAAACACACAGTTTTCCTCTCTCTGTCTCTCTCTGTCTCTGTCTGTCTGTCTTTTTTTGGTTTGTTGTTGGTGCTGTTTTTGTTGTTGTTGTTGTCGTCGTTTTTACATTTTGGACAAATTTCCTGCGTGTGCAGTATGCTCAGAAGTTAAGTACGCATACGGATACATGTTTTGTCTCAGCTCTCTCTCTCTCTCTCTCTCTCTCTCTCTCTCTCTCTCTCTCTCTCTCTCTCTCTCTCTCTCTGTGTCCCCCTCCGACAAACAGTCATTTGCCCACATTGAGGCTTATCATATTGATAGTTTTCAAAAATAATGATAAGAATGACCTTTTTCTGTCTCCGTCTTTGCCAACCCATAAGAGGACATCCAAGTGTGTGGCCTTTGTGGATCAACTTAAAAGAAAAAGAGAAATTACTGCTCCGCCGAATGTTAGAGACACACTGCTCCGCCAAATGTTAGAGACAAACAAATTACAAGAGAAAATACGACGCGTTTAGACAAGACAACACAACATTCACGACAATGAAGAAGACGACAGAAGGCTGTTTCTTGTGTAGCATACGTTTGACACTTTTAACACACACACGAGAACGAGAGTTTCGTTCCTTGCAACATTGTTCAGAAAAATCTCGGTATAACACCACCATCACCACCCCCTCCCCCCACGTCCCTCATAAAACGAAAAAAAAAAAAAAAAAAAAAAAAAAAGAAAGAAAGTAAAAATGAAGCAAAATGTAGATAATGTATCAACACGCTTTCCTTTGGAGACTATCTGGAATCTCCCCCCGCCTCCCCCGCCACCCCCCCACAGAGGAAGTTCATTAATTTTTACAAGAATGTTACTCAGCGCACACTACATGATAGATCTAAAGAACTATCCAATTATTGTAGCACACAGAAGCTGCCAATCAGAACTCGGACACAAGGACATGTGACTTATTTGCACGTCAAGAGAAAACCAAAACTTACAAAAAGTTTTTTGTACAGAAAGATAATTCAGTTTAAAGCTTGAGAATGATCATTGTGCTGCGCACTTTTTTTCCCCCCTCTGCATGAGACAAAACACAGGCACAGTTGTCGCTGCCTGTGTCAATGCCCAGTCCCACAGCCAGAGAAGACCCACACCACTCATCACCTTGCACTCTCCAATGATCTGCAGGTCCGTGTCGAAGGTCGCCGCTTTCCCGCCGGCTGCCTGGATGCGAACCCCCTGCCCCCCGGCCGCGACAGCACGCTGAGTATGGATGAGTTGTTAGGGGTGGTGCTGGGGGTGGTGGGCGGGGCACTCCTTTTCCTGGCTGTGGTCCTCTGCTGTCTCTGCTACGTGCGGTACCGGAAGCGAAAGTTCTACCGGAAACGGAACGCCAATCGGCACAGCGTCGTGTCAGACGGGGCTCTACTTCCGTCCGAATCTGGAGGTAACGGGGCTGTTGATTTGTTTGGTCCAGTTTTTTTTTTTTTTTTTTTTTAAATCCGCCAAGACTGTAATGTGTCCCTGTGTATCTGTTTGTTTGTTTGATAGCAAGATGACGTAGAAAAACTATTGAAGTTCTTTCCCTTGAATTTTGAATATTTCGATCACCGGTGATCGACGGTTTTCTTCCCGGAATTATAGTTATTTAAAACAACATTTTTGTTATTTGAAACAATGTATCGCATAAAAAAAAAAACCAAAATAGACACATTCATTACAAAAATATTATGACTTGAGAAATAATGCGCAGAATGTTACGAACAATTACGAAAAATTCATGCAAACTGCAGAAATTTCAAAAAAAAAAAACTGTTGAGAGGTAATTAAGGAAAGTTGGTTTAAAAGTAGATCGGGGCCCAGCGACATAGCCATTGCACTGGTGCCGAGTCCCACGGGGTTCAGATCCAAGGAAGGAACCAAGATCTCATGAACAAAAGTGTTACACACTGTCCACTACACTGGAGCACTGGGAAGTTTCTGTACACAAACAGATAATTATCTGCTAGGTGTATTACTCATGTAATGTGGATATTGTTTCGATACATTATTTATTTATTTTTTTTATATCCCATTACATTTATAGCATTCCTTTCGCTAAGTTCCCACATTACTTCCCCTGGCAGGTCAATGTTTTCACTCACGAACAGACTCGCTTGCAGAGGTTTTAAAAAGCAAGAAACCGCCTCTAG